>PJEM01010797.1:0-59262 GCA_004023845.1 Helogale parvula | reverse complement strand
GGTGGGGGGCACTTGGGGGGAGAAGCACTGGGTGTTATATGGAAACTAATTTGACAATAAAATATTTAAAAAATAAAATAAAATAGTGCTATGTAATTAACATGATAAATAGCTGTTTCTATACAATGTGAAGTGAAATCAAAATAAGGAGATATTTCTCTTTGTGTCAGGGACAATCAGAATTGTCTTAGAGGGAGAGGTTTCAAGAAGAATCAGATAACTGAGCACATTAAAGAAAGTAAAAATGATTTCATGGGAGAAAAGGAAGCAAGGATACACAAATAGAAGAGAGTGAACGGTGCCAAGTAAAACAGAAACCATGTAACATAAGGTCTGGAAGGTGATGATATTAGACATTTATTAGAATCTTTTAGGAGAGGAAAGTGGGAAATCCCATTTTCAATGAAAACATCAGAGCTAGTGGCAAATCTTGAAAAAAGGATTTTAAATTTATACTGCATTTTCAATTAAGACTAACAAAATACTGTAACACGTGCACAAATTTTGAAAATGCTTAAATTTCCTAGGTGGAATGAATTGGGAAGGTAAGTAAGAAGAAAAAAATGTCACAGAGAGGGAAAAAAAATCAGATAAGTACAAGAAAGCTGTGCCCAAAAAAGGAAATCTCCTCAGGTTACCAGCCATCTGTGAGGTGGGGAGACAGCGCCAAGCCTGGCTGGCTCCGAGCGTGGACAGGTGTCTCTGCCACCTGGCCCCTCTGGGGAGAACAGGAAGGCAGCATTACATTGGTGGGTTTCTTAAACAGAAAACAGCAGTATTTGCAAAGTGGACCTGAGAATTCAAGGTGTTTTGGCTGACAAATGGACGGAAGTGTTCAGGCAAATTTCCTCCACTCACTCAGATGTCAGGTTTGAAATGATGGGGCGATACAGTTATTTCCCTCCACACAAAATAACTGTGATTTTTAAAAATAATATCAGATTCCATAATAAAGAGATATTTGAGATTGTGAACTCTGTTATCAGAGGACTGCTTGTATTCTGAACGAGGTTTTAAGAGTTTCAATTTCCTGAGGCATAAAAAGGCAAAGGTTATATTTAGTATTTATAGGAACGGGAGTAGGAGGGAAAAGGAACAACCTGGTCTTACTCTGGGCTCTTAGACAATCATCCCACGGTCCCTCCCACCAGGCTGTACTCTGAGGCCAGAGAGGAACTGTGGTCTTAGCAGCTCAAAAAAATATCTTCCAAAGAAACAAGATGCTTAGGCTTCACACATTCTTATAGGCACCAGCAAACTTCAGAAGCAAGTCTCTTCGACCCATTTCATGTCAGAAAGATGAATTCGGGTGCTCTGTCAGCCCTGGGAGGATGGCACTGCCCTATCCCTTCTCTGGGCTTATGTAGAGGCAGTGATACTAGAGGACAGTGGAGTCCTATCATGGCATCTCTAGCTTTCTTCTGAACGTGGAATGTAGCCACTTGAGATCTTGGGTCTTAACTATAGGCTTTCCTGAGTGGTTGTTCAGAAACAGGGAAAGTCTCATTAGACCCTTTGTACCAGCAGATCACATTCGTTTAGAATCATGACTTATACACATGAAATGACATGATGAGAGATGGAAGCAAGACCCAGACTTGCAGTTCTGACATCAGCTAACTGTGCAATGTGGTATGAGCCACTCTTCCTCTTCAGGCCTCAGTTTCCTCTCTATAAACAGTGTCCATTGAACAACTCTTCAACAATAAAACTGTATTACCTCTAAGACTAAATTGCAATGTAAACATTCATTATGGCAAATAATAAAATACAAGTTGATTTTCACATACCAAACGAATGCTTGTATGTTAGCAGTTATATACAATGGCTTTATGGAGTTATTATTGCTGCCTTGGAGAAATTTGAGCCCAAAAAGAGAATTCCATATTTCAAAGGGCAAAAATGACTACATTCATTTGCAATCTGATAATGTTACCTGGACTAAATGTGTTTCTTTTTAGGATGCTGGTCTACCTAGAACTCCACAAAAATGTGAAAGACAAACTTTGAAACAGACATTGGGAATACTTGGTTTCAGAATTTTCTTTTCAACATAGAAGAGCGAGTGTAAGAAGATGAAATATTTTTATAGGTGGATTAATTCCTACATGAATGAATAGAGCCCATATCAAATAGGTAGTCAATTCCCTCTCAGTAATGTATGTGGGGGTGTGTGTTTATTTCTATATTTAATTAGTGACAAATGCATTTCCAAAAATAGTCTACAGTATTGCATTTGAAGATAGAAAAGCTTCTGCACTGCAAAGGAAACAATCAAAAACACTAATAGGCAACTGACAGAATGGGGAAAGATAGTGGCAAATGGCTAGTATCCAAAATCTATAAGGAACTCACTAAACTCCATACCTGAAAAACGAATAATCCAGTGAAGAAATGGGAAGAAGACCTGAACAGACACTTCTCCAAAGAGGACATCCAGATGGCCAACAGACACATGAAATGATGCTCAGCATCACTCATCGTCAGGGTAATACAAATCAAAACCACACTGAGATATCACCTCACACCAGTCAGAGTGGCTAAAATGAACAAATCAAAAGACTATAGATGCTGGCGAGGGTGTGGAGAGACTGGCACCCTCCTACACTGTTGGTGGGAACGTAAACTGGTGCAGCCGCTCTGGAAAACAGTGTGGAGGTTCCTCAAAAAACTATCCATAGAACTCCCTTATGACCCAGCAATAACACTGCTAGGGATTTACCCAAGGGATACAGAAGTGCTGATGCATAGGAGCACATGTACCCCAATGTTCATAGCAGCACTGTCAACAATAGCCAAACATGGAAAGAGCCTAAATGTCCATCACCTGATGAGTGGATCAAGATGTGGTATATATATACACAATGGAGTATTACATGGCAATGAGAAAGAATGAAATCTGGCCATTGGTAGCAAAGTGGATGGACCTCGAGGGTGTCATGCTAAGCAAAATAAGTCAGGCAGAGAAAGACAGAAACCATATGTTCGCACTCATAGGTCTAACAGGAGAACAGGAGAAACCTAATAGAGGACCAGGGAGAGGGGAAGAGGGAAAGAGAGTTGGGGAGAAAGAGGGACACAAAACTTGAGAGACTATCGTATACTGAAAATGAACTGAGGGTTTAAGGGGAAGGGGGAGGGGGAGAGGAGGTGGTGGTGATGGAGGAGGGCACTTGTGGGGAGAAGCACTGGGTGTTACATGGAAACCAATTTGACAATAAACTATTATAAAAATAATATTTGGCTAAATTTGAGATATTTCATTTATCATTTTGTCTACTTTTATCTTTTCTGTCTTTTCTAAATGTAAAGAAACACTCTCTAGCTGATTTTAAATGCCCTTTATTATCAGCTGAGAGACTGTACTTTTAGTTATAAAGGCATAAAATAAAAGAATAAAAGAGTTATTTCTATTTTCTGAAAAGTCAAAGATAATCTCTTCTTGCCCTGGAAAGAGTTATTCTAAGGGACAAAAAAAACTTTAAATGATAGGTATTCCAGGGACACAAACTCATCTAACCATAATTACTTTCAATAACATTCATTGATTTTACCAATAATTTTGTGAAACATTTGAACAGACACAACCATTATCTACATTACATAGAAGAAGAAAAAGAGATTCTGGTAACTGACTGTGACTTGTCAGGATGCAGAGTTAAAAAGTCTTAGAGCTTGTTTAGTCCCAGATGCTCTAATCCTTCTTTCGTGTTTTTTCCCTCAATATTGGCTAGAGTTTTAGAACAACAAGATCATCTTTGTGACTGCAGAATTGCTATGCCAATATTTTAGTACTTTAATGATTTTTGAGGATGATTTTTTTCTCATATTATTGCTAACTGTTGTGAAAATAAATGTAACTAATTAAGGCATGCAAAATATTAAAAGTAAAAAACCAGTGATCATCAGTAGTACTTCATCTGTTTTTGGCTGACCAATCATCAATTTCATCTGTCAGAGATTCTTAATAAATCAAATCAAAAGAAAATCTCCTAGCTCAAAGTTTTATTTAATCTTGTCCATAAATAGAAAATTCATGTGAAACAATTTTACTAACAAATTAAGAAAGCAAGAAAGTCAACTTCTATTGTAATATCAAATGACTCAAAATTTATGAAGAGTTTTTGAAGATATGACTTTTTAAGTGTTCTTCCCTTTATTTGTTACTTGTCTTACAGTTAGGGCAATGTTGTAAAAAGGACGATTTCTTTTCTTGCTTTGGGGTAAAGCAACTGTTTTAAGGTGAATACATTATTGTCTGGTCTCAATTTGATAGCAAAATCACTCATTAACTTTGTCACATCAAAAACTATTTGCCCTCTTAATTTTATTTGCATCAAACTATTTTATAACATATATATCCAGTATCCCCTGTGAATGCAAGAAAAGGCACTAAATAAAGGAAGATCGTCTCTTAGCAAGGTTTTAAAGCAAGGGGCAGTGTAGTGCTAGGAATAGGGTTCTGGGGCCACGGTACCCAATCCAGACCCGACCATTGACCAGATCTTGACCTTCTGCAAGTTGTTTAACTTCTTTAGCCTCAAGTTTCAATATTTTGGAAAAACATCCTATATAGTTTCTGTACAGATCAAACAATTGATACATATAAAAAGGTAAGAGATGAGTCAATAGCTGGATTACACATGAATTTGTCCTGATTAAAAAGTCAATGAAATGAGGTATGTTTTCGAGTTCTACCATGAGATCAGATAAATTTATGTTTCTGATTTATACTGCCTCAAAATACTTGAGTAACTACTTACGGGGCCATGTCTAACACAGTCAGTAGGTTCGAGCTAGGAAAGCCTTTCTGAAAAAAACTTAAGCTCCTCCTTAAATCATAAGCTAATTTTCCCAGTTATGTCCTAACTTTGACAACCACTTTGCCAGAGATTATAAATTATTTTTTTTATTATTCTCTTTTTCTAATATCCTTATATCATTTATTTCAAGGAACTGACTATAGTAGCAGAACAGATAGATTGAAAGGATAGGAAAAAGAAAACTTGGGAGTTGGTTTCATGTAGTAGAAGAGAGAGTTTTCCTATTGTAGTCCTTAGGCCCATGGTTGCTGCTACACTGTGGACATGGTGCTTTTGGAATCTGCAGTTTCTACTGAGGTCTCTGTCTATATTCACACTTGAGCACCGGGTGACATATGGAAGTGCTGAATCACTGTATTGTGCACTTGAAACTAATATAATACTGTATGTTAACTACATTGGAATTAAAATAAAATAACTTTTTAAAAATCTGTATTCACACTAAATATTGTGTATGTCTTGAAAAAAATTATCCACACAATATGCTAATATTTTAAAATAGATACAGTTTCTATTGTGATTAATAAAATACCACTTCTAAAGAATTGCTTAATATTTAGTAGCATTCTGTTTCCTCAATTAGTAGGTGCAAATATTATCCCATTGAAAGGGGAGTTCGCATTTTTTCCATGTAAATGAGGTATTTCTCTTCTAAAAACTTTGAGGACCACTCCATTGTGGATGTAAGCACATCAAAAACAGTACAACTTAGTTAATTTGACTGAAGGCATGATACAGCATCACAAAACAAGACAAAATCTTGTTTTATCCATTGCAACACAAAATTTGGGACACTGTTCCAACCCCTGAAACTCATACTTTTTAATTAGAAACAAGCAAGCCAAGACTGACAAAGCAGGGGATTTAGAGCCCCTTTGGTTTTAGGATACTGAAGTTCTGAGTGTTAGAACAATAGCGTGTCTTTTCCTCCTCTGAATCTCTTTCTCCTGAGTTTCTCCACATTCACAATGGAAAAACTGCCCTGAACCACAAGTCCAGTAGGGGCCCATCATGTGTTTATACAAGAACAGGAAAGTAATCATAGTGTCTACTTTCCTATTTTAGAGTCTAGCTTTTATATGGTATATTTTCCAAATTAAAAAGATTTTGAACATTCCATTAGGATGTCATCAAAGGAGTCACTTGTGGTGGGTTAATTAAATCTAACACATTTAAAAATAACTTTGCATGTTGTGGGACAGATGCAGTCTTTGGAAAAAGAAGGAGCCTACACTGAACATTACAACAGATTTTTGTATTCAATAGTAGGCAACAGACACGTTTCCAGAATATGCTTTCAAAGCCTGGTTGGGAAGTGTCTGTTCTACTCACAGCAGGAAAAAAAAAAATCCATGTATAAAGTGAAGGAGAACAAGAAGCCAATTGTATAACGTTCACTTCTCAATCAACTCAAATTTGCTCAATTATTTAAAAGTAGTGCCCAACTGCATGATATTGTACAATTTTAACCAGAAGAATGAACCACTCCCAAGATCTCTTTCCAAATGCCAGGACAAAAAGTAGGATGGCAAATTTATTCTTATCTAAAAACACATTGTCAGGTATGGACTCACAAGAAGTAATTTTGGAAAATAAAAAGGGCGTTCAGAACTATAAAAGATGTAAGAGTAAGGTCTAGAGAGAGTTGAATTGCTTTGTCTAAAAAAAAATGGACTCAATGTTTTACCCATAAGAATGAGAGAAAGATGTGGGGAAAGAGGAAGGAGAAAAGGCCAAGAAAGAAGGTAAAGGATCCAAAGGACTTTTCAGACCAGAGACGTCTAAACTCAGTCTTGCAGTGCCTAGGTGATTCAGTTTGATTAAGTGTTGGGCTCTCGACTTGGGCTCAGGTTGTAATCTCAGTCACGAAATCCAGTTTAGCAGCAGGCTCCATGCTGACAGGAATGTGGAGCTTGCTTAAAATTCTACCCCTCTCCCCCACTCATGCGTGCTCTCTCTCTTAGGTTAAAAAAATAAAATAAATAAAACTCACTCAGTGCATCACTTTTATGGAAAACCTCCCTTTTCAGTAACATCAGCTGCTGCACACAAAGTGTGCAAAAACCCACCAAAATTTTAGTTAAGTGGATATTTCAAGGGAATGCATGAAGGAAAGGGGAGCTGTGTTTTGATTGTGGCCAAAGTGAAGGTAAAGAAAATATCACAAGAAACCAAAAGGGGGTACACGATCTGATGGATGCCGGAAGTAGGAAGGAAAGGTGAGAATGAGGAATTAATCCTCCGTCCGTGACAGAGGATTTACAGAAACATTGGGCATTGGGCTTTTTCAAATCTTTAAAAAAAATTTAATGTTTATTTATTTTTGAGAGAGAGAGAGAGAGAGAGAGAGAGAGAGAGAGAGAGAGAAGCAGCAGCAGATACAGAATCCGAAGCAGGCTTCAGTCTCTCAGCTGCTAGCTCAGAACCCAACTCAGGGCATGAACCCATAAACTGTAAGATCCCAACCAGCATTCAACCCACTGAGCCACCCAGGCATCCCCTGCAGAATTAGGTCTTTACCCAGAGCAGAGAGTAAGTTGAATCTGAACATGGTTTTATATTAAAGACTGGAGACATCCATGTGATATCTGAAGTATATGTAATGATATCCTTATTTTATTAAATGATGTTTACTAGTCTAAGAATCAGACTTGCTAAGTCACAATTATGACAATGCATTTACTGAGCAGAAGAGAAATCTAAATTTGTTCTATAGAAAACTGTTCCAGACAGAGTGGGTTATAAATTGTTTGCTTTGCAAATATGAAGGGAGAGATTATCAGAACAAATAGACTCTACAGAACAAGCATTTCAATGCAGCATCAATAATTACTCAAATCTGAGACATCAGCAGTGTTAAGCAGTAAAGTATTTCCTAAGTGTGAAGGCTACCATTAGATCACAGTTGACCTTAATCTACACTGATTTTTTTCTGGTTTTGGTGACAGTTTTGGTGACAATTTGGTGACAAATTCATGCCAGAACAATTAAATTTACTTTCCCGACAAAGTAATGAAGATGTGAATAAGAAAAAACAGAATAGATGTAATCTCACATTGTTATCATTATATTATTCGTATCTTTTATTGAAAATGCCTAAGTATGGTACTCTGTATAAACAATGTTATTAGTTAAAAATCCTTGTGCAAAATATACCAGAATGATGAATTTTCAAGTAATTCTAGTAAACAGCATTAACATTTATCTGTATATCTTCAACTATTAGTATAATACTTGATAATAGGTCCTTATTAAGTGTTAATTAAATGATAAATATAAAGAAAATTTTCTTGAATAGCCAGACTTTTCAAAATACTGCAGTTCTTCTACCATTTTAAATAGAATTACCATTGGTTAAAAACAGAAAGTAAAAACGGGTTGAATTAACATTGAACATATGACTCACCGTTGAAGCTTCATATTGAAATTAACTTTCCCTGTGTGATGGCAAATCATTATTCATTACACTTTATTACTATTTGTAAGCATAACTCTGCTCTTTTGTGACCTTAGTCGTGTTGAATACTAGATAAATTTGGATTTATGATACTTTTTCTGATAGAGGGTTGCTTTGTTTTTATTAAAAAATTTTGTAATGTTTATTTTTGAGAGAGAGAGAGAGACAGAGTACATGTTGGAGAGGGGCAGGAAGAGAAAGAGAGGGATACACAGAACCAGAAGCAGGATCCAGGCTCTGAGTACATCAGCAGTGTTAAGCTCCAGTACAAAGCCCAACCCGAGACTCGAACTCACAAACTGTGAGATCATGACCTGAGCTGAAGTCAAATGCTTAACCAACAGGGCCACCCAAGTGCCTCTAAGGGTTGTTCTAAAATCTGGAAATAGTTTGTGGTGCACTTTCTGGATTCTTGGCATCTTTTTTATCTCTAGTGAGATGTCTGTAACACTTGAAAGTATGATTCTTCATATTCTCCTCTTGACAAAGGTTGAGGTAAAATGTATTTGCTAAGTTCAGAACAGTCACTTACCAACTATCAAAGTGTCCTCAGAACGCTCGTTCATTTTAACAGCCTACTAGCAAGGAAAAATGAGCTGGCAAAGTGAATGCCAGAGTTGACTAGAGCAACATCCTGATATTTGATCTTCAGGAAAGTGTGTCCAAAATTGTAGCTACTCTTGTACCACTTTCATGAGTCTCTTCATATCCTTTACTCTGTCTGTTGTTAGGTTCTCACTCTTTTTCCTAAAAGTCAGATCACTTTAAATTTTTTTTAATGTTTATTTAGTTATTTTGAGAGAACGAGGGTGTGAGCAGGGGAGGGGCAGAGAGAGAGGGAGAGAGAGAATCCCAAGTAGACTCTGCTGTCAGAGCAGAGCCCAACAGGGGGCTAGATTCCAAGAAACCTTGAGATCATGACTTGAGCTGAAATCAGAAGTCAGATGGTTAACCAACTGAGTCACTCAGGTGCCCCCACTTTAAAAAATTTAATCCTGTTTTTAAAAAGAAATATTATAATAGTACCACAAAAGAAGAGTAAGATCTCTGGTCATTAAAGTAGCCATGAAAATAAAAATGTTTAAAAAAAAAGTCTTGTTCTGTATAGATGTTATTAACTGCGGTGGTTCCACACTTGCTCCTATGTGCTCCATGCTGAAAAGTGAAATTAGTGGGGCACCTGAGTGGCTCAGTCGGTTAAGCGACCAATTTCAGCTCAGGTCATGATCTCACTGTTTGTGAGTTCAAGCCTCACATCAGGCTCTGTGCTGAGAGTTCAGAGCCTGGAGCCTGTTTTGGATTCCATGTCTCCCTCTCTCTGTCTCTACCCTACTCTCACTCTGTCTCTCTCTTAAAAATTAAAAAAAAAAAAAACATTAAAAATTAAAAAAAAAAGAAAAGTGAAATTAGTGTTAGGCCATAACAAAGACATAAGAACACCAAATATATGCTGAGATAACCAAAAGCATAATAGAGATTTGGGTCAAGGTTATTTAATTCCATGACATTCATTCCCCAAATTATCTCAAGTACCACCAGTTGTACTCATTATATGTCCTAGAAATATTGCTCTTGCTTCTTCAGGCCACACAATTAGTCACAAAGTACCTTGTAATGTACCAAATTATAGCTTTTCCGTATAACGGGAAGTCAGATCTATTTTCTATCCTTCCATTTTCTCCTAATATTCGCATACATTGTTATCATCTTCTTTTTTTTAATGTTTATTTTTGATAGAGAGAGAGAGAGACTGAGCATGAGCAGGGGAGGGGCAGAAAGAGAAGGAAACACGGAATCCGAAGCAGGCTCCAGGCTCTGAGTTGTCAGCACAGGGCCCCACACGGAGTTCAAAATTCTGGAGCTGCAAGATCATGACCTGAGCTGAAGTCAGATGCTTAACTGACTGAGCCACCCAGGCACCCAAGTTATCATCCTCTTTTAAGAACCAAAGTCAAATGAGCTTGAAGCTCAGCATTGTTTTAGGGACTGATAATATAGGTAGAAAGTAAAGGCTGAGTAGGTGGTTAATAATGTCTTAAATACCATTGGTCCACATATAGGCCTATAACAATCAAGTTTGGCCTGGGCAAAGCTTTTGATTTTTGTCTCATATGACATTATCATCAATGAACTAAACAAACAATAAAGCAGTCACCAGTAGAATCAATGTATGAAAACATTTAGTGTAGTATTTCACATGAATCTGAACTTTACATTTAAAAAAATAATCTGAATCAAGTTTTGAAGGGATAGTAAGTTGAACTGCTTTTTTAACATTTTGGGTAAGAATAAGGAAGTTAACAAGATGAAATATTTAGATAAGTTATTGTTTATTTATGAGATAAAGTTTACATTGGAATAAATATAAAGTGAACAGCAAAAGAGCAAAAGCAGAGTATACAAAGTTAGTAGACTAGTGTAAAACTAAGTACATCAGGAAAAGATGTGAAGTCAAGGAAATGAATAATTAATATAATACTTTATCTTAAATTCATACTTGCAAATGAAACTGTAGTGATGTGATCATGTCGTATAACTACGGAGTAACCATTGCTATTTTGTTCAGTAATGGAATATTCTTCTTGCAACATAAATTCAATTTTGCTCTCTGCATTTTAGACAAGTAGGAGAAAAATTGGCAAAGAAGAGGAAATAATGTGAATAAAGATGGAAATTAGATTCCAGTAGGAGAAGAAAAAGGAGTTGGAATGATTTACTGTTTAATCTGAGAAAACAATGTCTGAAACTCTAATATCATTTGTGTCTCTAACTTAATTTCCCAATGTACGAATAAAAGTGAAAAGAATTTCACCTTAAAATTTCTGATGTTTCACTAGATAAAACAAATTACTAATTATTTTACCAATAATCAGAGATATAAATGGACAAATATAGTTCATTAACAGTAATTCTCATGTAAGCACATCAAGACATGCAAATGATAAGTAAGCTAAATTTATTAGCAAAATATATTTGCAGTGAAAATAGCATTATAACTTCCATTAGTTACAGTGTATAATTTTAAATTTTATGTTAATCTATGCTGCTTATGAGATTTATTGCTATTTTGATGATGATGATGATGACGACAGTATTAGGTAGTAAAGATTTATTCCAGTTCTATCTGCACCAATTCTTCAATGGTAAATTAAAGTTCTGAACTTTAAGAATTTAATCTGCAAGAAATATAATCCTAAAGATGTTTTTGGCTTTATGGAACAAGCAAATAATAGATCAATTAAATAAATTCATCCAGTATTAATTAAACATTTACTGTGGCTATCGCTTGAGAGAAAATAATTCACCTTGAAACCCAGGACAATTCTGTTGATACAAGGTATGCTTTCTGATCTCTCTCTTTTTTTTTAATTTTTAAATGTTTTTATTTATTTATTTTTTAATAGTTTATTGTCAAATTGATTTCCCTACAACACCCAGTGCTCTTCCCCATAAGTGCCCTTCTCCATCACCACCACCTCTTTTCTTCCCTCCCCCTTCCCCTTCAACTCTCAGGTCATTTTCAGCATTCAGTAGTCTCTCAAGTTTTGCATCCCTCTCTCTCCCCAACTCTCTTTCCCACTTCCCCTCCCCCTTGACCTCCATTAGGTTTCTCCTGTTCTCCTGTTAGACCTATGAGTACAAACATATGGTTTCTGTCTTTCTCTGCCTGACTTATTTCGCTTAGCATGACACCCTCAAGGTCCATCCACTTTGCTACAAATGGCCAGATTTCATTCTTTCTCATTGCCATGTAGAACTCCATTGTGTATATATACCACATCTTCTTGATCCACTCATCAGGTGATGGACATTTAGGCTCTTTCCATATTTTGGCTATTGTTGACATTGCTGCTATGAACATTGGGGTACATGTGCTCCTATGCATCAGCATTTCTGTATCTCTTGGGTAAATCCCTAGCAATGCTATTACTGGGTCATAAGGGAGTTCTAGTGATAGTTTTTTGAGGAACCTCCACACTGTTTTCCAGAGCGGCTGCA
Organism: Helogale parvula; assembly: GCA_004023845.1. Lineage (NCBI taxonomy): Eukaryota > Metazoa > Chordata > Mammalia > Carnivora > Herpestidae > Helogale > Helogale parvula. The sequence goes on along the minus strand of PJEM01010797.1, from coordinate 46,983 downwards.
CCAGTTTACATTCCCACCAACAGTGTAGGAGGGTGCCCGTCTCTCCACACCCTCGCCAGCATCTATAGTCTCTCGATTTGTTCATTTTAGCCACTCTGACTGGTGTGAGGTGGTATCTCAGTGTGGTTTTGATTTGTGTTTCCCTGATGATGAGTGATGTTGAGCATGATAGTCTACATGGAAAACACAATTGACTCCACCAGAAGCCTTCTAGAACTGATTAATGAATTCAGTAAAGTTGCAAGATACAAAATCAATGTACAGAAATCAGTTGCATTCCTATACACCAAAAATGAAGCAGCCGAAAGAGAAATCAAGAAACTGATCCCATTCACGACTGCACAAAAAACCATCAAACATCTAGGAGTAAACCTAACCAAGGATATAAAAGACCTATATGATGAAAACTATAGAAAACTTATGAAAGAGATTGAAGAAGACATTAAGAAATGGAAAAACATTCCCTGTTCATGGATCAGAAGAATAAACATTGTGAAAATGTCATTACTACCCAAAGCAATCTACACATTAATGCAGTCCCCATCAAAATTGCACCAACATTCTTCTCAAAGCTAGAACAAACTATCCTCAAATTCATATGGAACCACAAAAGACCCTGAATAGCCAAAGTTATATTGAAGAAGAAAACCAAAACGGGAGGCATCACAATCCCAGACTTTAGCCTCTACTACAAAGCTGTCATCATCAAGACAGTATGGTATTGGCACAAAAACAGACACACAGACCAATGGAACAGAATAGAGAACCCAGAACTGGGCCCACAAATGTACGGCCAACTAATTTTTGACAAAGCAGGAAAGAGTATCTGATGGAAAAAGGACTGCCTCTTTAGCAGGTGGTGCTGGGAGAACTGGACAGCAACATGCAGAAGAATGAAACTAGACCACTTTCTTACACCATACACAAAAATTAACTCAAAATGGCTGAAGGACCTGAATGTGAGACAGGAAACCATCAAAACCCTCGAGGAGAAAGTAGGAAAAAACCTCCTAGACCTCCACCGCAGCAATTTCCTACTCAACACATCCCCAAAGGCAAGGGAAATGAAAGCAAAACTGAACTCTTGGGACTTCATCAAGATAAAAAGCTTCTGCACTGCAAAGGGAACAATCAAGAAAACTAATAGGCAACTGACAGAAAGGGAAAAGATAGTTGCAAATGACATATCAGATAAAGGGCTAGTATCCAAAATATACAAGGAACTCACTAAACTTCACACCCACAAAACAAAGAACCAGTGAAGAAATGGGCAGAAGACATAAACAGACACTTCTCCAAAGAGGACATCCAGATGACCTACAGACACATGAAACTGATCTGACTCTCAATTAAAATTGCATCAAAAACTTGAAAGAATTACACGTGTGACTAATAGCACTTATATTATATTAGCACTGCTGTGCAGCTGTGTCTAAACTCAGGTCTTAAAACAGTGGCTTATTATCTCTCACATTTTTCATGGGGAAGTAGCTTGAGAGCAGCTTTGAGCAATTTTGGCTTTGGGTCTCTTACAAGATAGCAGTCTAGAGATTGCAAGTGGGGCACCAATCAGTCCAGTATGTACTGGTCTGGAAGATCCATTTATGAGGTGGTTCACTCACATTGCCAGCAAGCTGGTGTTTGCTGTCAGTTTTACTCCACTGGGTCTGTCCATAAGGTTACCGGATTGTTCTTAAAATGCAATTGCTGGCCGGCTTCCTCAGGAGAGAACAATCCGAGAGACTGAGGTAGAAGCCATAATGTCTTTTACTGCCTAGGCCTTAGAAAACACAGCAACTCTTTCCCTGTGTTCTATGAGTCCCACAAGCCGGCCTTAATGAAGTGTGAGAATGTTCCACCCACATGCTTGAATACCAAGAAGCAGGGATTATTGGAGGCCATCTTGGAGACTGATTTCTCCAATACTCATAATTTTTGGATTGCTTTCAAACATGGAGTACATTAGATTTTTAAATATAAATTTGTGTTTTAGGAAAAAGATTAAAAATTTTATTTATAACCTAAACCTATTCACTCAGCTTTCCCATTGTTTCCTAACATATAAGCTGGTTTCTTTGCTATATCTTAAATATGACATCTTTTACTTCCAACTTTTTAGTTTTGTTCATGTTTTTTCTTTTTAAAAAACTTAATAAAAACATCAGAGAACATGGATAATGTTTTCTTTAAAATTCAGCTAAAGTTGTACCATCTGTCTAAAGCCTTATTTATTAGTTCTGTCTACAACAACTATCCTCTCCTTAGAATTTGTATGTATAAAATTTAAAATGACTTTTAGAGAGAGAGAGACCATAGAGGAGGAGAGAGGTGGCTTTGCTCATAACTACTTTTAATAAATGTTTTATCAATTCTTAGAATGGCTACAAATGTTTTAAAACAGAACTCTCTTTCTCTGAATTAGATGAAGATTGGATAAAGTCAAATTTAAATGAAATTAAAGTCCTCAGGAAGATTAAACCGTGTTCCAACTCATGACAGTCTGTTGTGAACACCAAGAAGCATAGCAAGCCAGCTTTGATTTGGACTTCACAAGACGGGTTCCAGCCTCAAGGAGGGTCTGTTGAAGACCAAAGATCAGGAGGTGCGTTGCTGGCCATGAGTCTTCACACCAGCATTTAGTCTCGGGGAACAAGAGTGCACGAATCAACTGGTGCATATAAATTAGAGAGGATGAATGCCTCTGATTGCTAAAATAATTCTAGGTAGTGACATCTTACAGAAAGCTAACTCAATACAAGGGAACAAACCAGAGGCAAGTCTTACATGGAAAACTTATGACTCTAAATAAGTAAGAGTGAATGACAACCTAAAATTTGAAAGAAAAACAAAATGAGATTGAGAGAAAATTGATAACTTCTAACTTAAAGTTTAAAACTATGCAGTGTCTTCCCTTTTCCTAGGAGATTCGTACTAGGGATGCAGGAGTGGAGGGAGAAATGGGGAATCCACAAATAGTGCATCACTCTTAAGACCTTGAGGAGTCTTCATCTACCCAATAAGACGGTTTATTTCCTTTGTAATTGATCGTTGGTTTTTTTAAGTTCAGGCTCTGTATCTTTTGTGATAACTATAAAAGGGTAACATAGAAAAGTGCAAAAATATAAATATACATATTATGAATAGACGTTAACCAGAACCTGGTGTAATTATGACCCAGATTAAAAGATAGAATATTCCCAGCAGTGCAGAAGCTTCTTGGGAATATTCTATGAATTACATCCTTTTCCCACTGCTCTAGCGATAACATGTAGCAAATCTGACTTAATTTCTAGCCTTTCTTTTTTAGCCTTGTCTATGTGTACATCTGAATAGGATAGAATTTGAATTTGACTATTCTTAACTTCATGTAAATTGCAATATGTTGTAGGTATTTTTTTTGTGTTTTGTTCAATATCATATTTTAAGATTTTTTTTACTTTATTGATTATAGCTACAGTATGTTTATTATTGTTGCTGCATATAGTTCATTGAAGGAATAAACCATAATTTGCTTATTAATTTGGTAATTCATAGACATTGGAGCTGTCACTAATTTTTGTCTATTATCAAAAAGTGTGCTGCTATGAGCAAGCTTGTATTTCTTTTTCTTTTCTTTTTTGGAAAAGTGATGTACCTATTTAAGACTGCCAATTATTTTGTTTTGTTTTGTTTTGGGATAGGGTTGTTATAATTTTCCTTACTGATGTGTAGTTATTTCTGTTTTTTCTAGATGAGGCTTTTTTGTCAATTACATCCATGTCAAATATCTTGTCCCGTTTTGTGGCTGTCTTCATTTTTGCTAGTATTTCTTTTGATAAACAGAGTAAGTTTAATGCAACAGAGCATATACCCTTTAATTTATGGTTAGTGTTTTTGTGTCTTTTCCTTAAATAAAGTTTCAGAGATATTCTCCCTTATTTTCTTCTTAATGTTTTAAATTCTACATTTATATCAGTATATAATTCATCTGGAATTGGTTTTTGTATGTACAGTTACATGGGAATTGATTTAAAATTTTCCCCAGTGGCCACCTGATTGTCCCTGCAGCATTTATCAACATGGCCTATTCTTTCCCACGGCTCTGTTTTACCATCTTTGTTTTCTATCTATGATCTATATATCTGTGGGTCTGGTTAAGAGCTCACTATTCTGCTCACTGATCCTTGTGGCATCAATGTCACTATTGCTTGGTATACCTCCTGTGCTCTAATTTGACAGTTTCAATTGTTATATCTTTATTATGGAACTTGATAACTGGTAAAACAAGTTCTCCTTTTTTGTTTTTCTTTTTTAAGAATTACAAAGATTTTCTTGAGTTTATGTATTTCCATAGAAAGTTTAAAATCAGCAGCCTATATTCCACAATAAAATCTATTAAGATTTTAATTGGAGTTACATTGAATCTATAGGTCTATTTGGAGAAAATAAACATAATTTAAATATGAAGATGGGACAACTGAGTGGCTCAGTTGGTTAAGCATCCAGCTTCAGCTCAGGTCATGATCTCCTGGTACTGAGTTGGGGTCCCGCGTCAGGCTTTGTGCTGACAGCTCAGAGCCTGGAGCCTGCTTTGGATTCTGTCTCCTCCTTTCTCTGCCCCTCCCCCACTCTCTCTCCCTCTCTCAAAAAGAAACATTAAAAAAATTTTTTTAATATAGGGTTTCCCAATAAATGAACATGCTACATTTTTCTAATTTTTGATTTTCTTTAATTTTATTCAATAAGTTTTATTATTCTTTTCTTAAGAATCATACATATCTTTTATTAGAATTATTTATAGGTACTTGGTGTGTTTTTTTTTGATGCTTTTGTAAATTGTATTTTGTTAAATGTTCAAATGGGTGTTGCATACAGAGAAATACAATTAATTTACATAAACTATATATGCAGAAACTTTAGTTAATGCTTTAATTATAATGATTTATCAATAAATTCTTGTAGATTTTCTACTTATAGAATCATATCATATCATGTCCAAATAATAAATGTTTACTTTCATCTTTTCAATTATTATAATATTTATTTTTCTTGCCTTATACTACTAGGTAGCATATTTGGTACAATGTTTTATAAAAATAACATTATCGTTTTGTCCTTATTCTCAGAGGGAAAGCTGACATTTCCCCACTATCACAATTATAGTTATAGTCTTTGAAGTTATTCTATCAGATTAATATCTTGTTTCCAAATGCTTTTTTAAATTAATTCAATAATACTGAATTGTTAAAAAAAGTTTTTTTGGCATTGTTTAGATGATCATATGTTTTTCTCCTGATTCTTTCAATCTAGTGAATTAAGTTGATTGATTTCCTAGTTAATTGTTTGTTTGTGTTTTAAAGCAATTTCTAAGCTCAATGTGGGGCTGTAATTCACAATTGTCAGTTCAAGAGCTGCATGTTCTACTGTCAATGTCAGCTTGATACCCTGACTGATTTTCTAGTTTTAAACCAACTTCACACTGCTAATATAACCTCAACTTGGGCACATTTAAGTATTTTTTTATATTTTGCTGAATTTTTGAATCTATTTCATAATGAGATTAACCAACACTTACAATATTCCTGTCAAGTTTTGATTTTAGCCATCTGCTAGCTTCATAAAATAAGTTGAAGAGTAAAACGTCTATTTTAAGTCTCTGGAAGAGTTTATGTAAAACTAGACTTATTTATTATTTGAATGTTTAACATAACATCTTGCTAACACTAATTGCTGAGAGATTTTTCTTTATGGGAAGCTTGTTAATTGCTGATTCAATTCTTTAATGATGAAAGTTCTACCAAAATTTTGTATTTCTTCTTGAGTTAGTTTGGAGGGGTCATATGTTTTAGAAATTTATTCATTTTATATAAATTTTCAAATTTATTGACATAAATTTTTTCATAATATCCACTTACATTTATAGTGGCATCCATAGTGGTGTTTTCTGTTTCATTTTTTTTTTGTTTCTTCTCTCCTTTTTCTTGATTAATTTTGGCAGAAATTTTGCGATCTTATTATATACAGAAATTCTTTGCATTATATATGTCTTTTCTATTTCATTAAATTTGGCTTACTTTTCTTATTTCTCCCATGTACTTTATTTGTGTTTATTTTGTCCTTGGTTTAGCTCCATCATACACATTTTGTTATAAAATATTTTATTTCTCTTCATACTCAACACATTGTCTCTAATTTCTATCATCTTTTTTCGATGACCCATAAGTTATTTATAAGGGAATGTCTTAATTGCTAAACATACATATAGTTTTTTTTCTAATTGTAGTATTGATTTATAGCATAATTACATTAAACTTTGAGAAAATACACAGTAAAAGCTTTAGTTGTTTCTTTAAAAAATTTTTTTTTAATGTTTATTTATTTTGGGTAGACAGAACACAAGCAGGAGAGAAGAGAGAGAAGAAGACACAGAATCTGAAGTAGGCTCTAGGCTCTGAGCTGTCAGCACAGAGCCTGATGAAGGGCTTGAACCCACAGACTGTGAGATCATGACCTGAGCTGAAGTCGGATGCTTAACCGACTGAGCCACCCAGGTGCCCCAAGGCTTTAGTTGTTTCCAAGGAAAGATTGGCACACGATATCTAGCACAATATGTGAACAGCAAAGTTTTATTCAGGTACAAATGTATATGAAATCACAAAGTTGTGAGACAATCATAATCAGATTTTCACTCAAAATATCTAAAACCTGTTTCGTGGCCACTTGAATCTCTTTATTCACTCTGTAGCATAAAAAGAATAAAAATGAGGAAAAAGACACATAGATATTATTTGACAGGAGGTTATCCTTGCAAAGTACCTCTTTTGAATCCCCTTCTCACTTACTTTACCCCCCCAGGAGCAAGGCGTGTCTGGTCTGCAATGCAAATCTGCCTTAATCTGTGGTCCTTACAGTTGAAAGCCATAGTGGCCAGTGGCTCACACTTGGAAAATTAGTAGAGTGAAAGACTGCTGCCTAGCTGCTGTGGTATAGGGCCAGGAGACTTCTTACTACATACAGAATGACTGCCCCCGCAGAGCTTATTAGAGAAAGGGATATATGACTGTTTCATGTGGATCAAATGAAGGGAGAGAGTGAGAGAGTGGACTTAGAGCTGCTTTGAGTCCTTTTCCTCAGGTATATGTAGAGAGTGGGGCACTTTAGCGTCGTGAAGCTCCGGGCTAACACAGGATTATCAGTGCTTTGTTTGGAAGGCGTAACCAGTGAACTCCCAGAATAAGGATCCATTCTAATGAACCAAAGAGCTGCAAGAAGGAAGAGGCCCAAAAGCACACCTTTGAAGGACCCATGAAATTGCGCCATTCAGCAGTTGGCTGTAACTATTTATGAGGCTCTGGGCACAACTAATGGTGCTAGGTCAAGTAATAACTTTCATTCAACTTTCTTACGCCTCCTCACTCTTGTCCCAACATGGAGTGGTCAGAAAGCAGCTGGAAGGAGGACAGGGAGCCAGAAAAACAGAGAAACTATAAAGAAACCACTTTGTAGAATTCCATCCCACATGGACATGTTCTATAGGAGAGAATCTTCAATCGTTGTTTCAGATTATATATCCTAATTTTGGATTGATGCACTCTGCAAATTTAGTTGTCCAAAAGATTGTTCACTTCTTAAGAGAGCAAAAAAGCCATGGGATTTCAATATTTTCATTAAGGGCAGGAAGTTTATGTTCACCAAGTAAATATAAAGAAATGGTGGGAAACAAAAGCAGAGTAGAATTTTATTCACAGTTTTATGATTTATACCTTCCAAATTCTTTAAATTATTTTCTGAGTTTTATGCTTTCTTATGTCCATGAGAAAAGAGTATTCATCAGCACTAAATTAATTATGAATAGTTATATTTGAATAAAAAACATTCTTATTTATGAAAATTGAAAAAATGCTGACTGGAATATGTATTTAAAATTCTAAGATGGAGCTTGCAAACCTAGTCAATGACAGGAACTTGCCCCAGAACCCTGTCCTTTCCAAATCCACTGAACCACCACAAACGTGGAATAACTTTGCATATTATCCACTTAATGCTTATATGAAATCTTATGAATTCTATGAAATAAGTGAAGGAATTAACCCCAATATCCACAGAGGTTGGACAGAAAGGTGAATGAGAGACTCAGGAAGGGTGTAAGTACACATGTGTTTGTAGGAGAGAATATTCCACAATTCAGAGGGGCATGTATTACTCAGGGTTTTCTTTTAAATGACTATTTATTTTTGAGAGAGAGAGGGAGAGAGAGAGAAAGCATGTGGAGGGGGAGGGGCAGAATGAGAGAAAGGACAGAGGATTCAAAGCAGGCTCTGCTGACAGCAGACAGCCCCATGCAGGACTTGAACCCACAAACTGTGAGATCATGACCTGAGCTGAAGTCAGACACTTATCTGACTGAGTCACCTAGGCATCCCATTACTTCTGTTTCAATGTATGCTGCCACAAAGGAATATGAGGCCCAGAGTTGCCAGAAAACCGGAAAATAAGATTGTCAATTTTTTTCTTCGTTAATATTTTGTGAAATTTTTTATTTTTAAATATTTTCCTGGAGTCATAAAACAATTTGGGGCCAAACAATACACACATTCAGGTTATATCAGCGGATGCCAGTTTGTGAGCCCAGAAAGAAAGCGTGTTGAATTCTTCCTGTCACTTATCCCAGTGTATTACATCATGGCAAATAGTTGACAAATTTCACCTCGTCATTTTCTAATACTACCAGTTTCCCTGCATGGCTAGCCCAGATTTATAACATCACATCATCTTAATTTCTTTTCATGCTTACAAGGAATCTATTAGCATTGGTTCTTGAACTCTGCATACCTTCTCAAGCTCTTTTGGCTCCACCACTTCTCTAGGAACCAGAAATATTTGTATTTGGATTATTGAACACATTCAGACACCACCTGAAACTCTGATGGGAATTTTGTAGCTGTTTCTCTAATCAAACCATTATTCAAGGTGGTTAATCTTGAGCAGAGACAGGAGAGAGGCCCAAGGTCTTGCAGTGCTGATGAAAATAGGAAGGAAATTAATAGTAGAATGGAAAGCAATCAATGGGAACTCATAAGAGCTAGGCAATCTCCTTACAGTGGATGGATAAAAGAGCTGGAATTTAAACCTATGCACCTATGGAGATTTCAGTGCTTCAACTAATATTTCTCTTGGCCAAATGTAGTTTCTATTATACTAAACTAGTACAAGCAAATAAAACAAAACAAAAATCACACACACTCACCCCCCACACACAAACAAAAAACAAACCCCAAAAAACAAAAACAAAAAACCCCCAAAAATCACTCTGAATTAATAACTAAGACTTCTTCTGAAAGCACTAGACCCTAACAATTTTCTTTAAAGGTTAACACCAGGGTGTCTGAGTGGTTCAGTCAGTTGAGCGTCTGACTTCAGCTTAGGTCATGATCTCACGGTTTGTGGGTTTGAGCCCTGCATAGGGCTCTGTGCTGACAGCTAGCTCAGAGCCTGGAGCCTGCTTCCGATTCTGTACCTCCGTCTCTCTCTAACCCTTCCCTACTCGCACTGTCTCTCAAAAATAAATAAAAAACATTAAAAAAAATAAAAGTTAACACCTCTGGTCATCTTGTGGGCATGAGGAGCAATAAAGAGTTCAGGTGACTAGCCAGGATATTGGAATCTAGTCTAGGACTTCTCAGAATGTAAGTCCATGTGCCAGTGTATAAAAATTATCTGTAGTAATTGCTGAAGCCTGGTTGTCTGGATTTTACTGGAAGCACTGGGGTGAGTCCTAGGAAAATCTATTTTTCACAGATATCTTAAGTGATCCTTATGAGTAATAAATATTAAAACCTACTGATCTAAATTACAGTGTGTGTGCCCTTGGGCTTTTCTCCTCTGACAGTAACCAGCCAGGCAATGACAAGGATTAAATGAGATAATTGATCAATAAAGTACTTTGAAAAATGTGTAGCATTTTGCAAATAGAATGAACGGAGGAATGAAGGACGAGCAAGAAATATGATAAGAAGGAAGAACCCTATCGAATATCAGGTCTATACTAGTGGCTGGAAGGCCAATGGGGGAAGGCTTTTGTTCCATATCTTTCTCCTTCTCCTTCTTCTTCCTCATACTTCCCCATCCCAACACTCTCAGGGAGGCTTTCTGTCTTTCTCTTAGCCTCTAGCACTTTCTTAGACTCTTTTACCCTCACCTTTACTATCAAACTTTTTCTAGATGTCAGTGGATTTATCTTTTTTTCTCTCCCCCCCCCATTATTTTTTCTATCCCTCCCATCACATGCCTCCAAATTATATACTAATAATACCACAAGGAAAATGGAAAAAAACGGTCTTTCGTTGGTGTGTACTGTGAGAAATGTTTCTCATGGCAGAGAACTGACCCTTTACATGTGAATCAGATACTTTCCTACAGCCCTGTCCGAAAATTCCCAAAGGAAACAACATGGGGAAATAGAATTGAACATCTTGATCCAAAACGAATAAAGCTAGGAATAACAGGATGAAGTGAAGCAAGAGAACTTGAGCAAAATAGACAGAAATTGTTTGTTACAGATAGGTCACGCTGTTAAAGAGCTGGAAGAAAACTTCAGTATCATTTAGTAGAACTGTACTCATATTGTTGATCAGCAAATTAAAGACTTGAAAGGTTAAAACACTTGCTTGGCTCAGCCACACAGCAAGCTTGTGGCCCCTGGTAACTAAGACCAAAGACTTCTTGGCTTCGAGAACAGTACACACCACCATTGCACAGCGCTAGCTCGTGACATCAGTCAGAACTCAGTGTAAAAAAAAGTTGTTATATTGCCAAATATATACATGTAGCTAGAGCAGACTTTATTTTATATAATATACTGGTAAATGGTATATACATTGTACATAGTTTATGTCTTTACTTGACAAAGTAAAAACCTGTTAATTGCCTGTCAACTGTCCAAGAGGAATTTTCCTATTTATTGATCAATGAAAAATTTAAAACCTGGGAATAAGTGAATTATCTAATGCCTTAGCTTCTGGACATGATTAGAATGAAGTTAATTACTCAACATACTGAATAAAGGCCTCCGAATTGGAAAGGTAAAATCTGTAATCAATGCATCTGTACAATTGAACTTCCATAATTTTACAGTTTAACAGGAATGAGGGCCAGTGAGATCTAAGTGTTTCAGAATTACCAATGAATGATACATAGAGTTGTAGGATACTGTTTTTCTTTTGAGCGAGACACAGGAATGATTCAACACTTACATTCTGAAAATCACACCATTCTTACGTGATTTGGACAGTCATTATAAAAGAGAGGTGGGCATTTTCTGCTGTTTATACAACAAAAAGACTGCAGGTCAATTTCATAAAGCAAACCAAATCAGTTCCGCTGGCCAAAAGAGTATCCCAAAATGACACTCACAACTTCTCCACTACCCAGGCCAAGGATAAAAATAAATATTGTCCTCAAGTCACTGAAAACAAATCCAGGAATGACTTGTGTATTTTCAACTCTGCTGACTTTTGAAGAAATACAGTTCTCTAACTTGAAGCAAGAGCTAGTTAGTGAGTATCACCTATGTATCCAAGGATAGGTCCTGGGGGAAAAAAAAAGATCAATTCTATATTGCTTTTGTTCCCAAGAGATTTACATTCAATTAGGTTCTAAGAGACCCTAACAATAGGATTTTAAATGGCTGGGAGCATTGCCATTTTTCTTTCTTCAATTTTGCAAATCTGTAGAGTTGTCAACTTTACTTAATATAAACTTCTTCCCAACAAATGAGGCCAAAAAGAAAAAGAAAAAAGAAAAAAATAACAAAAAGCTATGGATTCATTAAATACATAATAAAATAAAAAATGTAAAAAATAAAAAGACATTTTAAAAAAGCTTATGGATTCACATCATATCATTATCTTAATCCCAATAATGCTTTTGCTATTAATTTTGTACATTTAAAGTGGTGGGTCTCTTCTTTCTGGAGTGAGACCCACCACTTTAAATGCAACATCACTCATCATCAGGGAAATACAAATCAAGACCACACTGAGATATCACCTCACACCGGTCAGAGTGGCTAAAATGAACAAATCAAGAGACTGTAGATGCTGGCGAGGGTGTGGAGAGATGGGCACCCTCCTACACTGTTGGTGGGAATGTAACCTGGTGCAGCCGCTCTGGAAAACAGTGTGGAGGTTCCTCAAAAAACTATCCATAGAACTCCCTTGTGACCCAGCAATAGCCCTGCTAGGGATTTACCCAAGGGATACAGAAGTGCTGATGCATAGGAGCACATGTACCCCAATGTTCGTAGCAGCACTGTCAACAATAGCCAAATCATGGAAAGAGCCTAACTGTCCATCACCTGATGAGTGGATCAAGAAGATGTGGTATATATTCACAATGGAGTATTACATGGCAATGAGAGGGAATGAAATATGGCCATTTGTAGCAACGTGGATGGACCTTCAGGGTGTCATGCTAAGCGAAATAAGTCAGGCAGAGAAGGATAGATGCCATGTGTTTGCACTCATAGGTCTAACAGGAGAACAGGAGAAACCTAATGGAGGACCAGGGGGAGGGGAAGAGGGAGGGAGAGTTGGGGAGAAAGAGGGATGCAAAACTTGAGAGACTACTGAATACTGAAAATGAACTGAGGGTTGAAGTGGGAGGGGGGAAAGGAGGTGGTGGTGATGGAGGAGGGTACTTGTGGGGAAGAGCACTGGGTGTTGTATGGAAACCAATTTGACAATAAACTACTTAAAAAAATAAAGTGGTGGGTCTCATTTTTAAAAACTGGATTCACAGGGAGCAACAACTGAGAGATGTCTCGTTGGAGAGAGGAGTTGTCACCATGGCCATGAGCTGACGAAGGCAAGAGTGACCTCTCTTCCCTAGGGACAGCGTCCCAGAGCTCGGCGTTTATGTCCTCACACTTGCTTAACTCCCTAGGAGTTCTATTTCACAGTTCATACTACAGAAAATAATTTCTTTTCCCATTTCAGTTAAAAATAAATTCAGTGTGTGATACAAATGGTTCTACGTTTCATGTGTGTGGCTTTTAGAACCTAAGCAGTGTTTCAAAACATGGCCATTTGAGTGTGTAGAGCCATAGAAAAATATTTTTTTCTTTCTTGCTTGCTTTATTTTGAGAGAGAGAGAGAGAGAGAGAGAGAGAGAGAGAGAGAGCTTGTGCATGTGTATGGGCAAGGGAGGGTCAAAGAGAGTGGGAGACAGAGAATCCCAAGCAGGCTCTGTGCTGTCAGTGCAGAGCCTGATGCCTGGCTTGAACCCACGAACAGTGAGATCATGACCTGAGCCGAAATCAAGAGTTCGAAACTTAACGAAGTGAGGCGTGCAGGCACTCCAACATGTAAAGGTATTATAGCTAAAAAAGCAATGGTGGAGTGGCAGTTACTGACCCAGCCAGTAAGGACAAATTCTCCAGTTTATGAAATGCCTTCCCACTGATTCTGTGAGTTAAATGTTAGTTTGCATATTAATAACTAATATTGAAATAATAAACTATGACTTCCAGAGCATTTCAAATAGGTTTTCTGATTTTCATGTAATACCAAACTGTGTCAGCAAATATCATTTTTCTCATATTTCGATAAAGAAACTGGGCCAAGAAATATTTAATGTCTTGGTCAATTTCAGAAGCTAGACCCAAACATGGTTCTCACATCAAAATCAAGGTTCCTTCCACTAACATATTCCACCTCTCAGATTAAGCAGTGTTCAATACCTAAGGAAGGTTATAATATGTAAGAATGTTGACAATTCTCAGGCTACCAAGTTATCATCTTCATTAGAAACAAACATATTTTGGGGCACTTGGATGGCTCCATCAGTTAAGAGTCCGTCTTCAGCCCAGGTCATGATTTCACAGTTTCACTGCCTTGTAGGGCTCTGTGCTGACAGCTTAGAGCCTGAAGCCTGCTTCAGATTCTGTGTCTCTCTCTCTTTCTACCCCTCCCTCATTCATGCTCTCTCTCTCTCACTCTCTCAAAAATACATAAACATTAAAAAAAATCTTTTAAAACAAACAAAAAACACAAACATTTTTATTTATTGAGTGATTAGTTTATATGGTGAGCTAAGTAACTTACAAATCTAAAACACATTCTAGAAAATGCAATCTGCACATATCAAATTGTGTCTGTATGTGTGGTGATTAAAAACATGGCAATCATCTTTCTAGCATCTCACACAAATTCTTCTGCGAAAAATTTTCATGTGCTGGTTTTTCACTTTATGAGAATTAACATTGTAATTATTTTAATATTTGCTGAGTTGGCATTAGAATAAATTTGGAAATAAAACAGTTTGTCTAACGAATAGATTATAATAAACTAGCGGACTCTGAGCCCCCAACCTCAGCAAACCTTATAGAGTTCTCACATGCAGGACATTCTTGTGGGGGTTTTCTTTGTGTGCATGCCTTCAAGAGGTCCCCGTCATACTCCTGTGAGGTAGGGACTGTGCAGGTCCCACTGTACAGCTGGGAATGCTGAAGGTTACGTCACTTGCCCAAGTTCACACAGATAATAAGTGGCAGAGCTGGAATTTGAACCCAGACAGTCTGGCTCCAAAAGAATTATAAATGTGACACTAAGTGATTAATTCACTAATAGTTATTTCCTTAGCTTCTTTTCTTCTCCAAGTCTGACATTTGTATTATAGACAAGCACGTTTTTTCCAACTAACTTAACAATGGGTAGGTAGGCAAATGCCTACACCTCTTTTCAATGTATCCCTAATAATTAATTGAATCCAGCACAGTGAGAGGATCATTATCACTAAGTGGAAACTCATTCATGGCACTTAGTTTATGGTTTTAAGGTGTGGAAAATGCTATGAGAGGCAGCAGTGGTTTCCGAATAACCCAAGTAGTAATGTCTCTATCATTCCTCTTTTCTATTAAAAAAATTTAACTTAACTGCAATTTCACCACACTGGAGGTCAGCAAGCTGTAAGGAAGATTTTGAAGAACAACTTCCTCTTGTTTGATTTTAAACGACATGGCTTTAGTATGACTTTATAGTCCCTCAAGCCTCGTTTCCTAATCAGTAAAATGGGAATAATAAAGTTGCCCTTAAAAGGTTGTGATGGAAGTAATCTGTGTAAAATGCCTGGTTCAATAAACGGCAGATGTCAGTAGATGTTGTGATGACCCTCACGTGGATTAACTTGGACCAGATCCAACTGAATCTGGGTTTTGACACAACTAATTTGTGTTTAAGCCAGAACATGACTGAATAGACAGATTTAAAAAGCAGTTCATATTTTAGATGAGCAGTGCACCACGAATAAAATCGATGACTTCAACATTTTTGGCTACCAATCTCACAATATAATTCATTACTGATTCTATACAAACAGGCAAGTGATTGCTTTCTAACAGGACCTGCTTAGAATATTGCTTAACATATTCAACAAAAGACTGATAAGGCTTTTTCTTGCTTTTTTGTAAGTGAAGAGGAAGAAAGGTGGTGAATAATGATTGGAGTATCAGAAAAACTGTACCAAACCTACATCTTGATATATACTCTATCATTCAAACCAAAATGAGCCCATCAAGAAAAACAATAAATCCTGGATCTCACCAGAAAGCAGAGCCTGAGACAAAGCAGAGTGTGCAAACTTTCTGTGTGCAGACAGTTTGTAAAGGAAAGGGAAGTCAGGGAAAGGAATAGAGGACTAAAGCAGTGAAACAGAGAAGGAATAGAAGAAGAAAGCTTTTATTCACTAGCTTCATTTCCCCTTTCAGCAACAGTTGTCTCATAGAGGGGCTACTGCTCCTGGTCCTCCAGCTCAGACACAAGAGTGCCATGTGCTGTTCTGCAGGTGACGTGGTCTCGGTATCAAAGTAACAGCAGATAGGACTGCAAAATATATACGTTCACACAAAGCAAGTTGCCTTCAAGCTACACATGTGCGTAGCAGGTTGCCATAGCAATGGCTGGAGTAAACAGAGTCAGAGAAGATATAGGGAAAGACACAACAGGTGTCTAATGCTTGTACAGTAGCTGCTTCTATTTAAAGACTAGTTATGATTATCTCTGTTGATAGTCCTATAAGAAATTAAACTTGTATTCAAGTTTAGAAAACTATTTTTCTTTTCTTTTTTTAAAACAATTTTTTCTTATGGTTGTCCCAAATTAGAGAACCATACAGTGGCCTTTATAGATATAAGTGACATCACTAATGGTTTTCATGTCGATGTTGATGTTGTGTCTGCAACAGTACAAAAGGATCTTGTTTGCTAACTAAAAGAGTTTCTTTTAACACCCAACAGGCATTATTATCCTATCCTATAATGACCCACAGGAATTCTGTAACAGGAAAACAGGCACTTACTAACAGGAATTGAATGTCCCTTAGAGTACATTCCTGCTTTGACATTCACTGTTTGGAAATGTGCATCTCAAATTGTTCTCAAAGATGAAGAGGAAGTTGGAAAGTGATGACTAAAAAAAAAGTGTAGAAGTTACTTGAATTAGAATTATTCACAAGTTAAAATGTTTACCTGAAGCTTGAAATGGAACTTCATCAATGAAAAGGAAAGAACGGGCAATGATCCAGTAAAAGACAAGCTCTCTGAAACCCCCGAAAGGTGCATCATTTTTCCCTCAATTATCTGAATAATAATAATTAGCAAGATAAAATTGCCAGAGAATTTACTGGTGACAACTGTTATGAATCTCTTGGAAACAGAAATTCTAGACTGATCACTTCTACTTTTAGGTAGAAACTTTAAAAAATGAGTAGTGGGAAAAAAAAAAAGAATGTTAAACAAATGGTGTGGGGACTGAATACTTTCCCGTTGGATCTGTTTGCATATTGGCTCATTCTTCCTACAGATCCCTCATTTTAGGTAAGATTTGCTGATACTGATAAAGCTAAACAGAAGTAATAAGTAAAATGATCTGCTCTAAAGCAACTCCTATGCTATCTAAAATAACACATGAATTAATTTTCTTAAACTTCCCTTTTTATGAATTTGGTTTTAAAAAAACCATTTTGTTTATTTAAGAAGTTGCTTGAGAATAAGGTTTCTCCTTGAATATTTCTATCTATAAGAGGATATGACATAAAGTATTTTATACCCAAAAAGGAAAAGTAGAGCTAATTCTTTTTAAATGCACTTCTTCCCAATGCAGTTTCTTTTTCCAGATTTGTTGTAAATTACTGTCACCTGGTATTAGGTGGTCCATCTATAGCTGTCATCTTCTCTCTTGGCTAGACTTTGGGAATTGGCTTCCCTTTGATGAGAAGCCCCTTTCTCCTTTCTTTATATTTGGTGCCCACTTTTGTTGCCAGGATCAAAGTAATCAACTCGTACCCATGTTATACACGATGAGTCATATATGTCCATAATCTTTTCATATGAACAAGGCAGTAAACTGGTGAGTGATTGTCATTGGAAGAAATTAAAAATGAAAAAAAAAAAGAAGGCAATTGTGTCATCCATGTATATATGTCATTTGGCTAACTATGTCCTTCTTACATGTTTAGAACTGTTCCTGGACAAACAATAAGTATGGTAATTAAATATGGCCCCTGCTTGCAAGTGTCTGTCAGCTGGAGGAGGAGATCAGGTATGCATACAAATAATTATGATAGAAATAAAAAAAAACTAGTGCCATGAGAGAGTTAGAAATATTAGCACCCATGTGAGAAATAAATTGTTTTTCTCTGTTATTAGTCTTAAAATGGGCAGGACTAAGAAGTGCTGGGATTCAAGCTGTAAAGAGCACTCACCACCACCTCCAATTCCAGGGGCATTACAACTCCCCACATATTTTAATTTATCCTCAATGTCTCTGTTTAAATATCTTATTAGGATTCCTAACTCACCATGTCCAAAACCAAATACTTCATTTTTCTCCTTAAATTCTCCACCTATCTTTCCATCCCTCTGTTCCCAAACTATTTTCCCACTTCTAGTCTTCAGATAATCCTCTCTGTACATCTCATTCACTTTCTCCCGCACCTCCTGTCAAGAATATGTCAAATCACAAAGTTTCTATCTCTTTAAGGCCTTCCCCAGATCTTTTTCTTTCACTTTATTGACAGATTTTCAGACTGGCAATAACATTTCACTATTTTCTTTAGGTTTCATCTCTCCTGACTGCAATAGTCTAATTTATATCCTGCTGACAGATTAATCTTCCCAAAGTATAGCCCCCAATCATATAATTCCCACACTCAAACACATTTAGAGGCTCTAAATGAATTAACTATTCAGTGTTAACTATTGACTGCTAACTAGTCAATATTTCTCATCCTGGTAGTCATCATATCTTGAGACTCTATTTCCAACCTTATTTTCTAAAACTTAACCTATGTCCAATCTGTGACCTCCTTACATTTCTACATTGGAATATACTGATGTTTTCATGTTCCTACTCAAGAAATTCCATCAGCCTCGAACATCCTGTTTTTCAAATTTCAAAATTCATCATAATATCCACTTTTATATGAAGGCTTTTCTGATGCCCCCACACTCCAAACTAAGCTCCTTATCATTCTTTATTCACCACTTAAGACCTACAATGTAATCAAACCTCTCATTACATGTCACCTCTTCTCTCCCCCATTTCAAAGGCCATGGCTGAGTCTTAACTATTTTCTGTAAATCTATAGCATTTAGCATTATGCCTGTCTTACAGTGTGTTCAATCCATTTTTTTCTATGAAACTGAATGTTCAATCAGTGTCAAATGAATCTCTCCAAGCAATTAAATTCTTCTTCAGATACCAATAAAATGATGTTTGTTCCTATTTGCAAATGCCTGAAACATTTTCATCTTTCCTAAATTAATGTAAACTCCAAAAACTAAATGGCACTTGAAAAGTAACTTGTTTCCAGGGCCTATTTTCTGTTGGAATCCCTCTTCATTTAACTTCTCTCAGTCTTGACAGGTAAAGTCTCATCAATCTAGGCTTAAAAGCCAAAGGGGTATAAAAGCCACAGGAAGGGTCTGTTCGGTTTTAAATACAATTTAGAAAACCTTGGGAAAGAATGACAGTTCCTTTTCAGGAACCTCCTGTACATATTTCAACAGGACAGCTTTCCAAATTGGAGAATGTAAAATATTATACCACCAACCAAGTAATAGAAAGTCACTCACTGCTGTGTAAAAAGATTCACTTGATTTTCACAATAAGCACAAAAGACTATATTGTATTTATTTAAATCTGAGACTGACAAAAATGTCAGAAGGAAAAAGAAAAGTAGTCAATTTCTCTAAAAGATCATTATTTAGGAATGAATTACTATGCAAAAAAGCATGGATCTTCTTGACAACTTGTGAATTTAAGGCAGATGAAATGCCTTCCTCCTCACCCCTAAAAATCAACCCTACTGACGAAATATGTGAAGCATTCTAAGTTTGGGGAATGTACCAAGCTTTGAAATCAATGTGTTTCCGGTACAGGGGGTTAGGGAAAAAACTTTATACATTAGCTTTAGGAAATGCTTCATTTCCTGCGCCATATCTGGGCAGGGAAACAGAACAGGCAGAGCCAGGTGCAACAAAATCATACACCTGGATGGAAAATCTCTTCCAGTTCCTTCTGGGCACCACCTGGATGATCAGTTTATGATCTTGAGCTAAAGTTTTCTTTTCTAAGACAAGCAGAGTAGTTTTTACGGACACTTTAACAAATAGGTTTGTTGGCAGAGGTTGAAGGAGGTAGTCATTATGTAATCATTATCTCTGCTTAAATAAGAAGTTACCATATTCGGGTTAATAGTTTGTTAGAAAGAAGACGCCATTAACAGATTGGGCTCATTACTGGTGAGTGAAAAGAAGTTGGTATTTTCCCCCAAATGATCATAAATGGAAAATCTTAAAGGTCATCTCTGGGTTGTCCTTTACCTTTTCATCTTTCTTATGGCTAGGTTTTTGTAGGCTGAATCTATTGATACTATTCTATTTTGCTTTCAGAAAGACATGTAATACATTCAGTGGCTAACAATGCCAGGAAAGCAGTGGACTCAATGATAGTTACAGACCCAGGGTGGTGAGTAGCCTAAGCCAGGCTTTCAAATTTATATTGACCTGACACGTGTTTGTAACCCCAGTTTTTCATCGCATCAGGATTCCTACCAGTCTTTCCCAAGCATACTGAAGAGTTACTTAAAAGCTCATATACTTATTTCTGTGGTCCCTCGTAAATCCTCTTTATTTTAAAAACTCAGATTCTTGGTAACTCTTCTAAGTTAGATTTTCTGGCTTTGCTACCTGCTTCAACTTAACTCTGGAAATATCAAGATGCATGGTAAGCAATCATATGTGATTTTGAAGTGCTTGAGAATGGATCCAAAATTTATATGTGTATTTTGAAAGATTAATGATAAATATTATTGAAAGAGTGTAAATAATTTTCCCTATATTAATATTCTATATTAGAAATTTTTAAGGCAACGAACTTGAAAAGAACACACACGAAACAAAACTAGAACTAATATTTTTCCAGGGCTCCCCAGAATCAATATTTCCCAAACTGATAGTTTGTACTTCGGTTTTCATGCTTTTTAAATCTGTTGTGTATTAGAATTGCATATTTGTTTTTCCCAACACTACATTTACCGCTGTTGGAAAGGGCAATGTCTTAATCATTTATGTATTTCTTGCACTGATGAGTACATGGTAAGATCCTAGTAAATATTGATTAAATTTAATTGCTTACAGTGAATCCCTCAGAAAGAGTTAGAAGATAAATGTAAAAATCTCTTGCACCTGGGCATTGATATAGTCAGGATTTATATTGGTTCACATATACCCTTTGTTTGAGTTCCTGAAACTGCACTCAATGGTTAGGATTTTTGAAATGATGTGCAAAATGTTGTGTGTGTATTTCTGGAACAAATAAATGTTATTAACTTTAATCAAATGACGCTCCTCTTTACTTCTCCTAACCCCTCAAGATATTAATATTCATTTTCCTGGGCAGCTTTATCGAACCTCTTGGTTTATCAGAGCCAAAAGATAATGGAGCAAATATAGGCCAGCATCTGCAATGCAGTATTTCTGATTACAGCCTTTCACCCATACTTTGTCAATTGTCAATTGTCACCCATACTTGACAATTGCTATTTCTAGACTTACACCTGAAAGGAGCACATTTTTGAGAAATAGTACATCTTTAACCAGCATTTAATTCCCAGATTTTTATTCTCAAAAAAGGCTATTGTGTATTGCCCGTGCCTTTATGATACCACCAAATACCCTGCAAGGCCGCTGCACCAGCAAACGTTTCCTTTCAGTGAAAACAAACACTCTCTCTGTGGAGCCTTCTCCATGCACTCCCTGCCAACATGCATGCACTGGACACGGCAAAAGAAATGCTGTATCCACATTTCAGGGGAAGGTCCCTGAAGGTAAACTGAGGTTAAGAGTCCCCTACTAGTGGTTTCTGATCCACACCGTCAGAGGAATAAGAGAAAAGGGTACCTGCATTCTCTTTACTGCTATAAAGGCTGGGCAGAAGAAGACAAAGGATGATCACTTGGAGGAGTTTCATGGTGCCCGGGGGTCGTCTCAGTAGCTCTTCTCTCCAGAGTCAGGCAGAGACAACTCACTCCCAGCCTGGCAGGGCCTTATTAGCAAATGGAAAAGGTGTGCTGCATGTGAACAGCTACTGCCCATTCCTACTTATTTCGGGGGCTCTGATAAAGCACGGGAGGAAATACACACACTCCCTTTGGGAGTTCAGCAGAGAGGAGATTTATTGTTTCAGTCCCTTACAGGAACTTTTTTTCCTCTTCCTTTGGCAGCCACTTGTGTTTTTGTTACTACGTTATTTTGTTCTTCTTCAACGAAAAGGTCAGGGTGGGTTCTGAACAGAAACAGATCTTTCTTGAGAATGGACCATGTGGTGTTCTAACTTTTGTTTTGAAAGTGTGGTTTGGAGAGGTTATAAAAGGGACCTTATTAAACAGAGATTCATTTTGGATAACGAGACTTTAATCTTCTGAGGGTTAAAGTTTAGAGCAAAATGCATAAGGAATCAACTTTTCTTCTTTTTTTCCAACTTGAAAGCCAGATTAGCAAAGACCATCTTTTGGAGATAAGTGTAAAACTTTATTAAATAGGTCACGCTCTGCTCTTGAGTAAGCAAATAGACTTCTTAGGGATGTCCAGGGAGGTTTCTCAGGACATTTCTAATTGAGTTAAACAATGGCATGGGACTGTTCACTGCTCTTTCCTGTTTTTTATTGGTGGAATTTGATGCAGAATAAGGAAAACTTAGTTGTACAGGCATCCTCTGCTTTTGGCAAGTCGTGTTCAGTGTTTATGTTGCAGGGAGCTGTTCTAGAGTCAGCACGTAATCCCGAGCAGCAAGAGAGGCCCCGCCAGGCTCCTTCCCTGGAATGACACTCAGCATCTCAGCATCAAGCTGCTGCAGCGTTGAACTCTATCCTGTGAGCATCTGTGCTTTATCTCCATTTAACTTGTGCATCATTAGCAAGGTGTGTCCTGAGGTATGAGAAAAACCTAAGACAGGTTATTTGGGTGGGGGGACTGTTGAGAATGCTCAAAAATTCTCCATATAAATTAATGATAATTGCTTCTTTATGACATTTCCACTTAGTAAAGTTTTCATAGGAGTGCTGTTTTCAGATAGTGAGTGAAACCTATAACACCCGCCACGGGCACTCTTCGAGAAATATGATTGAAATGGACC
Organism: Helogale parvula; assembly: GCA_004023845.1. Classification (NCBI taxonomy): domain Eukaryota; kingdom Metazoa; phylum Chordata; class Mammalia; order Carnivora; family Herpestidae; genus Helogale; species Helogale parvula. The sequence goes on along the minus strand of PJEM01010797.1, from coordinate 24,313 downwards.
TGGGGTAGAATGATCTCCCAACAAGTCAGTGAGGTCAGGAGAGACAGACTCTTCAGACCAGAATGTCAACAGGAAAGACTTTCTGTATATTAAGGGGTCTTTTCGATGTTAGTAGCATTTGACTAAAACATGGTGATAGCATCGCCACAGCCCTGGCTATAATGTGTGCCCAGAACTCTATACTTGTCCTTAGCCACTGTTTACACATCTAATCTCAGCCAAAGATTTTTGTAGAAACCTTTAGGTATGAAGCCTCCTGGACAAAAGAGTGTCAGTAATCAGTATAGAGCAATCTGCTTCTCTACGAAAACTATTGCAAAATTATACTTTTACATGGTTTTAAGGAAGAAACACATTTCACTGCTGTGCCTTGCTGAGGACTCATTAAAAAAGTAGTTAGAACAAGTCAACTGACCAAAATATCCCAAACTCTAGCTTGTTTTTTTCTAAATTATACCAAGTCTCAGAAGAGCCTCCAAGTTTATATTTTGTGCATAAGCAAGATGGAGTTTTACCCTCTCTTCTAATTAATTTTCTAAAACAGACCGCTTTTGGACTTGTTACTTTATTTGTCATATCCTGGATAGTATAAAGATAGTAATGTATGTGAATAGTTGTCACATGCACTTACCAGAAATAAATTGAGGTGTGGCCATGAATTCACAGGCGAGCACTTACATTGCCTCGCTTCCTGCTCCTTGTTCTGCTCTGACAGTGGAGTTTTCAGAACACAGGGTCACCACTGATGTTGACCATAGTCATTGCTACAGGGCTTCAAGAGCATTTTGATTTCTCAGTCCTAATTGGTAGGTGTTCCATGAAAAAGACTAGATACCTATTTAAGAGTATTTGATAATAAATATTATGTCCATTTAGAAGACAGGCCTGTAGATTTAAAAAAAAACTAAAACTAAAACATAAACTAAGAAAATTTGTTTTTAACAGTATGGAGCTTCCTCAAAAAGTTAAAAACAGAACTAACCTACTATCCAGCAATTGCACTATTAGGTATTTACCCAAAAGATACAACTACTGATTTGAAGGGACACATGCACCCTGATTTTTATAGCAGCATTATCAACATAGCTGAATTATAGGAGAGCCCAGTATCCATCAACTGATGAATGGCTAAAGAAGATGTGGTATATGGGGTGCCTGGGTAGCTCAGTCAGTTAAGCACCTGACTCTTGATTTCTGCTCAGCTCATGATCTCATGGTTTGAGAGATCGAGCCCTGCTTTGGACTCTGTGCTGACAGTGCGGAGACTGCTTGGGATTTGTTCTCTTCACCTCTCTCTGTCCCTCTACTGTTTGTTCTCTTTCTCTTTCTCTCTCTCAAAATAAATAAATATTAAAAAAATAAGTTGTGGTACATATACAATGGAATATTATTCAGTCATCAAAAGAATGAAATCTTCCCAATTTGTAATTATATGGATAGAGCTAGAGAGTATTATGTTAAGTGAGATAAGTCAGTCAGACAAAGGCAAATACCATATGATTTCACTCATATGTGGAATTTAAAAAACAAAACAAATAATCATAGGGGGATAAAAGAGAGAAACAAACAAGAAACAGACTCTTAACTATAGAGAACAAACTAATGGTTACCAGAGGGGAAGTAGGAGGGGGCTGGGTTAAGGTGATGGGGACTATGGAGTGTATTTGTGATGAGTACTAAGTATTTTAAGTAAATGTTGAATCACTAACCTGTACATCTGAAAATAATATTACACTGCATGTTAACTAACTGGAATTTGAAATAAAACTAAAAAGAAAAAATGAAAATACATTTTTAAATGGCTGAGGCAAAAGGAAAAATAAGAGTAATTTAATGGGTCAGTTTTGTCTTAACAGATCAGAAGGTATTTTTAAAGTAAAATAATTCATTCAAATGGTGGTGATTGCCAGAAAAGACAAAGAACAATGGTATAAAATAGGAAGCATATAAAGAAATAAATATACTTTGATATATTTTCAGATACGTGTAAGTCTAAGAGAGACTAGATAAAAGCAAATTTAACATATTGTACATGCGATTAGTAGGACATATTATTTAATAAGTGGTTTTTGGCAACTTGTTAATCATTAAAACATTAAAATTAGGTCTCTATTTTACTTCAAATACCAAAATAAATATTTTATATGTTAAAAAATTAAATGTGAAAAACAAAATCAGAAAATTCATAGGCAATTATCTGCACGTAGCTGGGTTGGAGAGGACATTTTATGCACAACACAAAATGCAGAACACATGAAAGAAAGACTTGATCTATTTTCTTAATACATATTTTTCAAGAAAATTAAAGTATTTTTGGCTCAACACACCCTAAGATGGAAAAACAAATAAAACCTTGTAAAAAAATAATACAAAAGAAAGATTTGATATCCTTAATATGTGGATTTCTTGCTAATCAACAATAAACCAAGGATTCTACAACTGAAAAACAGACAAAAGAACATCACAAAAGAAGAAATAGAAAACCAATAAAATGGAAAAAATATATTCAGGTAACTAGAAATCAAAGAAATGGGTATTAAAAAGTTGAGATAACATTTTTGCCCTTTCATTTTTTTAAAAAATATTTTTTATTTATTTTTGAGAGTCAGAGAGAGACAGCGCAAGCAGGGAAGAGTCAGAGAGAGAGGGAGACACAGAGTCAGAAGCAGGCTCCAGGCTCTGAGCTGGCTGTCAGCACAGAGCCCAACACGGGGCTTGAACCCACGAATCATGAGATCATGATTTGAGCTGAAGTCAGACTCTCAACAGACTGAGCCACCCAGGGGCCCCCATTTTTCCCCTTTCAAATATAATTGAGTATCAGCAATACCCAGTTTTGATGAATGTTCAAAGGAAGTCACTATCTTTCTTCTTGGGGTATGACCTTTCTGGAGTGTAACTTGGCAATATACATCAAAATTCTTAAATAAACATACTCTTTGAACTTATAATTATATGTTATGAATTTATTCTAAAAATGAAAATTCTCATTAAGGTTCATATTATTATAAATATTTGTCAATAACATTCATTATTGGGGAATAAGATGCGATATGATTCTTCCACAAAACAGTATTAGAGAAATATTTTTAGAGCTAGACATATGTTCACAATATTTTGTTGCATGTAGATACATATCTATCTATCTATCTATCTAGAAAGAGAAACAAAAAGTGATAGCTGTGCTTATCTCTTAATAATGAATGACAGATGGTTTTTATCTTATATTTGCTTGTGTTTTTAAAAGATTTTCCAGAGTCAGTGTACATTATTTCTATCTTTAAACAAATAAACAAACAAAGCCTTTGTTTTACGTGATGCTTTTGTTTAACTTAATTTTTAATTTAACTTAGAGGGACTATTTACATAAACATTTTGTATTCTAACCTATTGGGATGTTTGAATTTAGGAAGTATGTGATTTAAGAGCACTTTAATGAAACACAGTATGTGAAAAGAATTAAACCACTCTACCCTAAGAGATGAAAAGATGATCTTGTTTGTATTTTTATGCAATTCATCTTCTGTATTTCTTTTCTTGTCTGATCTGAAAGGTAAGCTCTTGTAAGGTTATACAAGAATCATCTCAAAATTCTTTACAAGCATGTATCAAGGCTGGCCATTGACATCTTTGACACTGACAAAATTGTATAATGAAGATTCCAACACTGATGAGTTTATGTTAACTTGTGTGGTGCTGAGAAAATTTATTCAAATGGCACCGTTATTAAGTATCTAAATTAAATTTCCTTTTTATACTTCCTGTCTTCCTCTCTGCCAGCTTGTCAGTGAATAAAATTACCTAAAATGGAAGAAATGTCAAAAAGAGATCTCATGAACTGGCAAAGAGCATGTATTCTGGGTTCAAATTCTGACTCCTTTTCTTAGTTATACCTGGTGTGACTGTTATACCTACGTGTTCTTAGTTATACCTGACGTGACTGAGTTCCTTGGCCTGTATATGCTTTGGTTTTACCATGAAAAAAATGGGTACAATCACTAGGGCAACTATGAATGTTGTTTAGAGAATTAGGTGACAGTTCAGAAAGTTTTCTAAAACAAACAAGCAAACAATTAAACTAACCTTAAACTTCTAGAATCTTTAGGCTAAAAGAAATTGTCTTAGTTCAGTGATATATTTTCAAGTTGTCAGGATTTTACAAAAACTACCTCATTCTGGAGTGATTAACCAATTTCCTAAGAAATATTCTGATGATCCAAATTCCAAAATATTGTTGAGAATAGACTAACTAGATGTCTAACTAGTATTTTCAGGGATTTATTCCATGTTCCACTTTAAGGTATTTTAAGTATCAAGTACTTTCTTCAATGGAGAGAGAAGCTAAAAGCTTATTTTATTATTTGCCTATCTGAAGTGGGAATCAAGGAATCTTCTGAACGTATTAGGGTCAGAGCTGAGAACAAACACCTATTTAGGGCCCATGGTACTGGAGATATGCAGTTCCCTTCCTACAGAGCCAAAATGGACAGCAAACATCGAGAGTGGGTGGGCCTCACCATCTGGCCAAACTTATGCCAGTGAAATATCTTCCTTAATTACTGAATTTCTTTTAATCAACTTTGAGTGGACCAAAACCAGTGCTATTTCACATCACTCAAGCGATAGAAAACATGGCACACTCATTCTTGAAGCTTCCAGTTTATCTTTCACATTCCCCAATGGTTTATCACAATTTTATTCCTCAACATGTAAAGACAGTCCTCTCACCTCAAGCCAACTCCCTAAATTGATAGGGATCAATCTCTTAAGGCTCTTGATATAGAAAGACATAAATATGATGGAATCATAAAAGCATGACAGCTCAGAGATGAGATATACAAAAAGTTACATTAGTAGAAATCCTCTTGACAAATAATGAATGAGCCTGCATGTTAGAAGTCAAAATGATCAGAACTCATTACTCTGTGAGACAGCCCATTCTTCTGTTGGACCACTCTTTCTGTTAAAGTTTAATTACCTTTTCTTTGTTTTTATCTGCCTAAGAAGCTCTGGAAATCATTATCATAAATTGATTTTCCATGTACAGAACTGAGTTGAGTATTTTTCCCTTAATTATGTAGATCATATTAATAAGGAAATAAGATTTTTCCAAGTGCTTTTTGGGAATAAAATGGAATATAATTCATATGATTATATCTAACAGCATAGGTATAATGACTTCCATAGAGTTCTGGAACATGTAGATGAATAAGAGATAAACAGGCAGGTAAAAGCTTCTCTAATAGTTTACTTAATTTTCCATTTAGCTCAGCTGTTGCCATACAGCCCATGTCTAAGATTTCTGCTCAGATGTCTCATTTTTGGTGTGCCAGAAATAGTATCTGAGGGGAATATTCTTTTCTTGTGCCAAAAGACACCTACTGAAAATTGCTGAGTGTGTAGTATATGGCAGGTCTTTTACACAGGTATGTTCATGAAAAGTGTGACAGGTAAGTGAATGGTATCTTAAGTCCTTTACTTTTCACTGTACATATGAGTTATTCAGCTTTACTAATTTACCTATTTAAATTTTGCTTCTTTTTTTTCCTTCACCCATTCTAATTCTTGTTCTTAATTTTCCAGATCCTTTTTCACGTTGTTTATGTCTGTGGCTATTTAGTAACAGTCAAAGGGATCTTTCACAGAACCAGATCAGAACCAATTTAAAAGCATGATGAAGTGATTTATTTACTTCTCCTTTTCAAACTTCCAGACAAATGGAGGCCAGTTAATTTTCTAAAAACTGTGAGTTTTTTTTCCTCTCTTTTTCCAAATAAAGAAAGCCAATTGTAGACACAGCTTTTGGGTATTCGTAGAAACCTATAAACTTAAAGTTAGAAATGGAGTGTCTATACTGGCTCATTTCTCTTAATAAGTCACTTCTCAGTTAGAGTTCCTTTATAATGGGTTTGAACTGTACTTCAAGTATTTAAGAACCTGTTGCTAGCTCTTTATATTTCATTCCAAATCTTCTTTAGTCATTTCCTTTCAGGATTCTGGATTTTGACCTAGTATATGCTCTTCAGAAGAGACGCTACCTAGAGGTGTTTTAAGTTTGTTTTTCCCTTGGATGCTGTATTTCAGGTCAACATTCTGCTAACCTGTGGAGACATTTCCCAGATGGTGATGTTCTACATCCTCCATCCCGACTCTTGTCAAAATTGGCTGAGATCTGTAGCCAAGACTTTTACTACTTACCAAATGACCAACTTCCTGCATTAGATAGGTTTACGTGACTGGTTCTGGCCAGAGGCTATAAGCAGAATAACACATGTCACTCCCAGGATAAGGCATAGAAGAGAAAAGTAGGAGTCTTCTGTGCTTTCTATTTCCCTTCCATGACAACCTTTGAGACCATCTATTCCTGATGGTACAGTCTGGGTCCCTGAGTGATTGTCTAAAGTAGAGCTCTCCACCTCTAAACCATAGAGCTGCTCTGAATTTGTATCAGCAACATATAAACATTTATTGTATTAAGCTACTGAGATGATTTCAAGTTTATTTTGTTACCAAAGCCTGTCTTGATCAGTGAAGGATCCTATTTTCTCTTGAAAAATCTTGATTTGTCTTACTTTTCAGGCATTATATGCCTCCCACACTAGACAGTAAATTTCTCATTTGTCTTGGTCATCTAACCCCCTAGTTCAGTAGAGTGCTTGACGCAAAATGGGTGATACGCATGGAGGAGAGCACTTACTGGGATGAGCACTGGGTTTTATATGGAAACCAACTTGACGATAAACTATATTTAAAAAATAATTAAAATTTTATATCAACAAAGCTGATCCGTGAGCTCTGATCTTAACCTTTTAGGAAGATCTTAGTTTCTTCCCCCACATTTGCCTGCTCCATTTTTCCTTCAGTAATAAAATGCAATAAAAGTTTTACTGATCCAGTTGAAGGCTCATTAATTAGTCCATGAGGTGGGTGGGGAGAAAGGAGGTCTAGACAGTTTTTTAGAGATTATGTAGTTTTCCTCATTTTACTGAGAGAAGTTACTGTATCATAAGGACATTGGCTTTGGGGACACATAGCCTCAGCTCAGCCATTTTCTCTATGTGACTAAGAGCAACTTAGTATGTTATTCTAATCCTAATGGAGAAAAAAATAATTTTCCCTTGGGGCTGTTGAAATAATACATTATTTCATATATATAAATTACCTGAAACAGTTGATACTCTTGCCATTTAAATCCGTTATACGGTACTAGAATAGAAATAACCTTTTCTTTGAAATTAAGTTTACTCATCTATAAAATGACAATGACCCTTCTTATTTCTGAAACTACCAAACTGATCATTTTGTTTCAAAAATTAAAGATGATTTGAATAAAACTATTCTAATACTCAGTAGTTTCTATACAAAAATAGGATACTGTCTTTTTAATTTTCTGAAAAGTAAGAATATGTTTCATAAAGTAATACAAATAGTTTTAGGAATAGGGTGTTAATAATTAAGAACATGGCCATTATTAAATGCCTTGCCTTGCCAGAATGCAAACAATTTTAGCAAGATGAAAATTGTCTTTGCACCAAGCTCCTCAAAATAAATCATTTCCATTTCATCACCAAATAGAATTGTTTAAAAATGTTTTCAACTTCATTAAGCTAGCATTGACTTTGTATTTTCTCATCCTGTACAACTAAACATAAAAATATCTTGGATTAACAACAAAGCTGGGACACAATTCAACCCATCCTTCCAAATCCAGACTTTGGTTAGAGGAAATGACATAGTAACGGCTTTCACAAGCAGCTGAGTGCTGCACTTGAGCACATTTCCAACCATAGAATTGAAATTTCCTGTATTAGGAGGTTTTAGATTCTGATATCCTGGACTGACTTGACCCTATACTACTGGCAGTTTTGCCCATTTTTATCCATAAACTTTAATATCAAATCGAGCTGATGGAGATTTTAAAAAATATATATTTGAGCCTTAAACATAAAATTTTTATTTAGGAATTCCAGGGTAGGGGCCAGGCACTCATATGAGAAAATATATATATATTAGTGATTCTGATGTTAGGTGATTCTACCTGTTAATAATTACTAATTTAGATCATTATTTAAAAATTTTAATGTAAGCTTGCTGCTGTTTAGAAGGAAGCAGGTGAATTTACTGGTCCTCACTTTCAGCATTTATTCCACACTCTCACTTTAAGATTATGTAAGTGGTTCTAATTGACTTCTATCAAGTCTTCTCAACATCAGCATAATGAAGTTTTAAAAAGCAGCAATAATATTTCAGAAGCTCAGTTTTACATAATATTTACTGCTTTAAATTAAAATATAAATTTGATTTATATTGTCAAACTCGCAGCTAATTAAACTTGGCTCAATCTTTTCAAGTGGCAATGAGTCCAGCCTATGGGAAGACAAAATTAATTTTTGTGATTTTGTTCCCTTAAATCCCTGACATTCCAAACTACCTTGAATAATCATTCATGAATCTCCTTTTGAATCTTATTATACTTGCATCCTGATTTATAGAGCAAGAATATAATATCTCCAATTTTTGAAGAAATGGTTATCTTCTAAGTGGCTTTAGGGTTTTTTTTTTCTTTCTATTTGACTGAGGTGTTTTTGTGAACACTCAAATTTGAGACATGGTGACTAGGTATAATTCCATTAGAATGTCATTCCATCTAATCTCTTTAATTATACCACATTTTATTTAATGGTGTCCCAGCAACTTCTAATTATAATTTTGCAGGCCAAGTAGAATTCTCCTCTCAGAAAAAAACAAAACACACTGACCAATAAGGCAAGTTTCTCAGAGACTTAGCAGTAATTATGTTCTATTTAAATTAATAAATTAGGCTTTATGTTTCTAATAGCCAGTGTCTGTAGGATATGACTAGTTTAATTCAATTCTCCAAATCTAACAAATTTCTGCTTCTGGATCTATGAAACCGAAAATCAGATGCTGATCCACTGTGACCCAAACAAGCCATGTCTCTATGAAAGCCCTGCCTGAGTGTCCCTGGATGATATCTCTATTTTTATTGTTATTGCTTCTTCCATCACAACAAAGAATTCCTGAATTTCTTTTATTTTCTTCTTTTTAAATTTATTTTTGAGAAAGTAAGCATAAGCCTGGGAGGGTTAGAAAGAGAGGGGGCCAGAGGATCCAAAATGGGCTAGGCATGAAAAGCAGTAGCCCAATGCAGGGCTCAAACCCACAAATCATGAGATCATGACCTGAGCTGAAATCAATGCTCAACTGACTCAGCCACCCTGGGAACCCCCAAGAATTCCTGAATTTCATTATCCATTGTATTGTATAGAATATACTGCTTTTTCCCCCCATTTTCCTCAAATAAGTATTTTAATCTTCAAGGGTGACTCACTAAGCCTTGAATTTAATTGAAATTTAATTAATGAAATTAAATGAAAAAGTTCACATTGTTAAAAAATTGGTTTCTTATTTTTATAAACTCTGATGGTAGTTATCTTATTTCATATATATATATATATTTATATATATTTTGATGTTTATTTATTTTTGAGAGAGAGAGAGAGAGAGAGAGAGAGAGAGAGAGAGAGAGAGAGAGAGAATGAGCCAAAAAGCAAGAGAGAGGGAGACACAGAATCCAAATAATCTCCAGGCTCTGAACTGTCAGCACAAAGCCTGATGCGGGGCTCAAATCCATGAACCATGAGATCATGACCTGAGCTGAAGTTGGATGCTCAACTGACTAAGCCACCCAGGTGCACCAGTTATCTTATTTTTTTTAAGTATCATTCCATTAAGACTCTGATTTAAAAATAATTCACTTCTAAAGGAAGATGGCTTTTATTGTATACTCTTACTAACATCTAAAATACTTTTGGTGGAAGCTCATTAAATGATGTGGAGAAGCATAAAAAGTAAACACAATATTCTCACAATAACTATGGCCCTATGTAATGGGTAACCATTTCTTGCATTACAATAAAGTGCTTCCTCCAGGAATTTTTCTTTGTAGCCTTCTTCTGCACTTTAAGAATAAGGAGATCCTAGAAATTCCATAGTGATACTGATCTTGAATGGAGAAACTCTGAATTCTAAAACTAATCTAATTTTTAAAAATAACTTATGCCAAATTCCACAGTAGGCTAGGCACAATTGATCGTAGTGGTTTCTTGTCTCATAGATGTCCAGATGGCTTGATGTCTTTTGAGTGTAATTATCAGAAGACATTTATGGTTTATTGAGAAGTCAAGAAAAGATATAGACATTTATTTCACAATCATTGAAAATAGAAAGATTTATCCTCATCAATTGCTTATCCCAATTCCCAGTGTTAATTTCTGAAAAACACCTTAATTCAATATTTTAAAATATTTAAATGGATGATCAGACCAAAAGTATAACAGAAAAAAAAAACCAAGAAAGAAGTTTTAGATATGGAAAGAGAAGAAAGAGAAAATACTCAACACTTGTACATTAGAATTGGCTATGAGCTTTAACCTAATTTGATGTTGACCCAAGTCCTCTCCATCAAGAGCCTTGGTTTGTCAACCTGAGCTTGGAAATTCTGTAGCACAAGGCTTCTCTAAGTGTGGTGATGGACTATAAGCATAAAAATCACCAGGAGTACTTACTAAAAAATAAAGAGCATAGATTTTGTCTGGACCAGAGGATCGAAATCTCTAAAGTTAAGATTCTAAAACTTGTATCATTGAGAGTATCACATAGATAATTCATATGCATGCTAACGTTTCGGAAAAACAGCTGTATTTGTGTGTTTATTTTTGTTTATTTGTTTTCCCCAGGGTTTACTAAGTATTTCCATATCAGACATTCTAGATCAGCTCCCAAATAAGAGAGTCTACCAATACCCAGGACTCTAGCTTGTTAGTAAATGTAGGAATGCTGTTGAGGAGTGAAGCAAAAGGAAATGCTTCTGTTTACTTAGTGATTTTATGAGACAGAGAAAACAAAGTCCCATTAACTTCAGACTCAGACATTTTGCTTAGCTCAGATTTGCAGTATAGTAAAACATGTGCTTGGGGGAATTTATTTATAGGTAGAGCTGAGGCTGAGATATGTAGTTGTTTTAGGGAATGAAGCTGTTTGCTTGATTATTACAATGATCTGAGACTTTGGGGAGGCAAGGATAGATATGGAGCAGAAACACTAACATTAGGAAGAGATCATTGGAAATTTGAGAAGAACTAATAGCCTACTGAAACTTTGTGTTTTCTACTTTTTTAGACATATGCTTCTTATGGTAGCTATCATTTTTGTGCACAGAAAACAAATTTAACCTCCAAAAAGAATAGTAGAGCTTGCTTCTTTTGTTGATTTTCTTCCTGATGAAAATAATGAAAAATAGAAGCACTTGTGCAGCAAACATCAATTCATTTTCCTTTGATGTTTCAGGAGACAAAAGATTTAGAAGATAAAATATGAGGCTCAGGGTTAATGGCTTCTTAAGAGACCATGCAGAGCCTCTACCCTGCTGGAGGCCAGACTTTCTTTCCCGCTATCTCTCTCCCCCAGTCTTCATTCTGCAAGGAAACACCATAGAATGATGGATAAGACTTCCATCAGACACAGACCTGGCGCAGAAGTAGATTTACCACAAAGCTAATGAAATTTACACTTCAGAGTTTCACTTGCATATGCTAATTTCAAAGTCATCTGGGTAGGACCTAAGAATGCTTTCATATAGTTTATGATTCTGCTGTAAAATTTGCAAAAGAAAGATGTTTTAACTAAACACTGTTTAGACTATTGTCTCTCTCCATTGTCTTCCTGCCTTTGCTGCTGGGTAGCATTGCAATGGATATTATGGGGATATAACTAAGAATCTGAGTGGGAATTTAGTTAAGATTTGGTGGTATATAATTGTTATGGTTGGCAGTCATTTCTATGTGCCATGAAGTTATGGCTATCTGTTTCAGTGCACTGTACTGTCTTTTATGAATGTCTTTACTGGTCTCTGCATGGATTGGCCTTGTGTTGTGCATGAATGGCCAAGGCCTTTTGTCTGGTTATAATTTGAATGTGTTTATTACTCTTGGTACTAAAACTTTGTGTATTGTAGAAGCAAAACAATGTTTGAAATGTATAGAGTTGGCTGCCAGTTTGTGGATAATTCTCCTCATCATCAGATGTATCAAGACGTATGTTCAGCAGGCGGTTCCCTTTGTTCTCTAATGTAAGGAAAACATTTCATAGAGTCCATATATTCAAGTGTAAATGCAAGGCAATTTTTTGGATAGGAATCATGAGAAATAAAATTTACCAAGTTTCCTGATAAATATCAGATTAGTGTTACAAAAAACAAGTACACATATATGTGCAGTCACATGTTTAAGCACCTCAGCTATAAGTAATCTAAAACAAATTTTGTTCAAATCCAGTTAGAGAAAAACTTATTATCTTTCTCTTCTCTCTGTAAAAAGTGGTTTTACAAAGTTTTGTCATATAAAAAAGTGATCAGATATTACAACACCAAACATGTAGAAAATAAGTATTATAGAATTGGGTAGTTTTGTGACATTTGTGAGATTTGTTGACTTTTAAAATATATAATTGGCTGTGCTTTTTCCCCCCTCTTATTCCAAATGAATAATTACCATCAGACTTTATATCATTTACTTAACAATAACCATCACACTTTATAAACTTCATGCCCCAAAAATGTTTTCCTTGTCCTTCCTGGGAAAGTTAAATGGAAGATATGAAAATGCCTAAAATTCAACTAAAATTATGTGGTTCTCAAAAAAAATGTCACTAAAACTATATAGGCAAACATGGAAGTGTACCAAGTCTCCGTCTTTCAGTCTCTTATTCTCTCATTTTCTCATTTTGTCTCTTTCTCTCTCTCCTCCTTCTCCTCATACCCCCTAACACACACACACACACACACACACACACACACACACACACACACACACACACAGGTTGTCTAGACTTTTCATACTTCAGAAAACAGAACAGAGACATTTTCTACATTCAACATTATAATTTCCATAGATCACTAAGCCTCAGTAAGAGAATCTACAGTAACTTTGTTTTCCTGTCTCCACAAAAGTCCAAATGATACCTCCCTTCTATTGACTCCAAATGTACTTGGAGAGCTCACACTTCTCAATCCTTTATGTCTTTAAATGATGTTTATCTGTCCTGTGTTTCTGAGAGCAATCTTTAAACTCCTCTTATATTTCCGTCCTTGATTATGTTGTAGATGCTAACTAGGAATACACGTCAAAGCCATGCAGAAGAAAGGTTCTGTTCTCTCTGGCAAACCTGCAAGGGAGATACCCCTTGATCAGATGAATAGATCGTAAAACTAAATCTACAAAACTAATAACTGGATTTTTTTTGGTACACAATCTTTGAAATTTAGGAAAATCTTTCAGCTGGGTGAGTTTATGCTAAAGAAAACTTGAGACATCTTAAGATTCATACCGAGTCTCAGAGGATAAGTAGGTTAGCATTCGTGTTTGAACCAGCCTCCTTGCTCCTCGCCCAGTGCTTTTCGGCCGCAGTCCTGTACCTTGTCCAGAGCTCCAACAAGAGATGGCAGGACTGAAACAGCAATGGATTAGAGTTCAGCATCACAAAATTAACCCAGGGCTTAAAATCTAGATGAGATTCAGGTTTGTGGACAATTTTGAAATTCTCTTAAAATTTGGGGTAAAAAAAAATAAAATGGAATAGCTTATGAAGATTAAGTCATCATTTGTTCAGTAAATATCTTTTAAGTACCTATTATGAGCTCACCACTGGTGTAGGGACTAGGTATAAAACAATGAACAAGATATAGTTGTACTTGTCCTAATGGTATTCGTGGCGTGAGGCAAATCCTCATCAATGTAAAAGTATTTAATTAATCTGGGAGAGCTGGAGAGTGAGAAGAAATGGAGTACGTGCCCTCAGAGACACCGCACAACAAACAGCCCTGCTGAGATACAGCATGGAAACAGCAGTTTGAAAAATGCCTGGGGTAAATGCAAGGAGATTTATTTATTAACCTCAGAATGTGTGCAGGAGGGACAGGAATCTTTAGGAGACTTCTCTAGGAACAAAGGAGCTAGAGGGTGCTATTTCCTTCCCCTGCCCCTCAGCCTAGATCCAGGGACACCTGTAGGAGCCAGTGCAGCGGGCACCAGTGCAACACAAATACCTTCCACCTAGCTTGCTAACTGTGCCACTGCCCTCATATTCTTCTGCAGACCAGTCTTCTCCATCCTGGCCTTGGCAGGAGTTTTCCCAGGCAGCAGCATGTCGTCTCCCATAAAGGATCTGCCTGGACCTTGCTCACACTGCATGCTCCACTCCTGTGTTCTCCTGCAGACCCGCCCCTCCAACACATCCTTAGCAGAGGTCAATCTAAAGAGACACCACAAATGTGGCAGTGTGCAAGGTGGCCCCCGCAGGTTGCCAGTGCCACTCCAAAGTGACTGCTGCCCTGGGGAGTGGGGAGGATAACTACACACACCAGTTCAACTGCCCCCATGGCAGCCGGCTGGGGGCAGAGATCTGGTCTAACTACAGGCCCTGCCTACCAAGGAAAGCTTCTCAGAGGATATCACAGGGAAAGTACCCTGCAGTTTGGTGTTACTGAAGCTCTAGCAAATGCTGGTCTGATTCAACTCAAGCCCGAGGCAGTCCCAGACTGGCCCACTAACAACACCAAACGCTGTCCACAACAGGCAAAGAGAGCCAATGCAGATGACCAGACTGAAGATGAATGCAACAATGGGGTACACACAATACACATAGGAGACACCCCTGAAATGCCAGGTTCTGGTAAACAGGGGACACTGCACTGCAGGGCACTACAGGATATCTTCATAAAGGCCACTGCTTTAAGATCAGGAGATGTAACTGACTTTTCTACACATAGAAACAGACACAGAAAATTAGACAAAGTGAAAAGACAGTAAAAAGCAATAAAACTAAATGTATCTATGAAAATAATTCAAGGAATTGACAAAATAAAAGGATATAAAGTATAGCACTATATACCTAAATTTTAATGCTTTTAGAATGGGCTAAAACTTAAGTGACCATCAACTTAATATAGACTGCTGTATGTGTAAGGCATTATATTTAAACCTAATGATAACTACAAAATCAGAAACTGGTAATAGAGATGCAAAAAAAAATAAGAAGAAGAAAAAATCCAAGCATATCACTAAAGAAAGCCAGAAAACCATGAGAGATGAGAGCAAGGGAAAAAAGGAACAGAGAACTACAAAAACAATCACAAAGCAAGTAACAAAATGGTAATAAATACCTAACTGTCAACAATTACTTGAATGGTAATGAACTAAATGCTCCAATCAAAAAATAAGGTGATAGAATGGATTAAAAAGCAATACCAATTTGAAAATAAACTATTAAAAATAAATTAAATAAATAAATAAGTAATAAAAAATAAAATAAAATGTAGAAATCTTAAAAAATAATAAAGGAAATTGTGACATGGTAAAAAAATAAATAAATTTTGAAATAAAAAAAAGCAATACCCATTTATATGCTGCCTACAAGAGATTCATTTCAAACCTAAAGACACATGTAGATTGATAGGAAAGGGATAAAAAAAAACATTTATCATGAAATAAAAGTGAAAAGAAAGCTAAGGAACTAGGTTGTGTGGAACAAAATAGACTTTAAAACAAAGACGGGAACAAGATACAATGAAAGACCATAGAGAATCACAGGGAGACGTAATAAGGGGACAGCCCAGCAAGGGGATGTTAATATGATGCAGCAACATGGGAGCACTCTAATATATATATATATATATATATATATATATATATATATATATATATATATATATATATATATATAAAATTAGCTAAAACCGTAAAGGAAGTAATTGATACTAATACAATAATAGTAGGGAATGTTAACACACTATGGACGTTAGGCCACAAAACAAATTAATAAAGATTGAAGTCATACCATACATCTTTTCTGACCCCAATGCTATGAGATTAGAAATCAACCACAAGAAAAAATCTGAAAAGAACACAAACACAGAGTCACCAAATGACTCTGAAAAGTCAAGCAAGTTGAAAACTGATAAACATTATTTGGATTTAGGGCTTGGAGGTCACTGATAGCTATACTGGGAGTCAATTGAATATAAGTTTAGGGTTAGTGTGGATCTCATTTCAGAGTTAATAGGATATAAAGAAGAGACAGTGTACAGACAACCATTTCAAAATTTCGTAAAGAGTTGAAGAGCCAGGAATAAATTTGCAAAGCTATAAGTCTGTATCAATCATAAATACTGTGTGAGGCATATTCCTTTGGCACTGCTTGCCTTTCAGATCCTTGGCCTCGATGGAGGCCGACCAACTCTGTTTCACCCACACAGGTTCCTCATCTGGGTTTAATCAGTCACTGTACTAGGAGCCCAGGCTGACCAGTTGTACCGCTGTATTTTCTGTCTCCTCTTATCTCTTCTGCACTTGGATGAATTGTAACCATACTAACAGGTTCCAGTGTAGAACCTGGCATCCAGGAATGCTAGACCACAGTATTGAAAAAGAAGAGAAGTTAACCCCTTGAAGGCCAGCATTGTTCAGTTGAAAATAAGAGCTAGAAGGGGCTTAGGCAAATCAATTCCCTCGCCTTTCTTTCTCCTCAGGACTACCAGAAGCACATTTTCTTCTTCTTGTTTCCTGTCTAGAGGTACTGCAAGTGTCAAGTGGTCATAGTCATATCTGTTGAACAACCTGTTCTACAACTTTATAGCTTATACTGAAGGTCTAGCTATTTGCATCTCATTTTATCTTGCTTTATGTAATAACTTGTCTCACTTTTCTTTTTCTCTCAAATACACCATTAGTGCTTTAATTTTTGTGTCTGAATCTCTAGTTTATAGTAAACCTGAGCTAATAAAGGTAAAGGGTCTAGGAGGGTTTCTTGTTTTGTGGTGTTTGTGTTTTATATGGGAAAGACCTGGAGAGAAGGATCTTATCATGAGGAAAATACTGAAGATATAAAAGAAATGGAGAATCATCTCTGAAGTGTAGTTTTCAAGTAAGGAGGCAGAATGAGTCCCATAGCATGCATGGGGGGTGAAACTAAGTTTTGTTAAGCTCTAATTATGTGTAAGATTCTCTTCTCAATGATGGGATATATTATTGTTATTATTAATTATGAATTCTTACATCTGTTGACCAGTTGAAGTAATTCTCACCATGTCCTCATAGTTCAGAGGAAGAAAAAATTTTCCCAAGTTACACAGAATTTAAGTGGAGAAGACAGAATTGTATATCAAACATCTGTTTCCAGAGCTAATATTCTCACTGAATGTATTTTACTACTTATCTTTCATTGGAAGAAGTGTTTCCTCCATTGTGATTAGAAGAAAGAAAGAGAGGTTCCACACAGTGCAGATATGAAGAAGTTTTTGGTGGGACGGTGAAGGATTTCCATCAGATTGCTCCAAATTTCCCAGTGGACTGTGCAACAGCTAAGAGTGAGTGAGAAAGGATATGCTGGGGATTTCACAAGAGTATGGAAATTAGACATCATTTCATCTGTGTCCTAGGTAATTGCAATAACCTCTAACTCACTCATACTGCTTCTACCCTCATCTCTCTCCAGTCTAGTATCAACACAGCCACAGAGAGATCCTGTTAAACTCAAGTCAGGGGTGGCTTGGTTGGTTAAGCAGCCGACTTTTGATTTCGGCTCAAGTCATGATCTCATGATTTGTGAGGCTGGGCTCCATGTTCAGCATGGAGCCTTGTTGGGATTCCCTCTCCCTACCCCCTCCCTCTTCCTCTTTCAAGATAAATAAATAAGCATTTAAACTCAAGTAAGATCATACACTTGGCTGAGATCCAGCCATAACTTCGCATCTGGCTCAGGGAAAGAGTCAAATAATTCATATTAAGACATATAAGGTGCAATATCATTCAACTCTATCCCTACCTGTCTCCTCTTTGAGCTCTTCCTCTTCTCCTTCCCTTGTTTACTCAGCTCCAGTCATCCATGAAAACATGTCATAATCCCAGTAATCATGACCTTTTTACTTACTCTTTCTACTTGGGATTCTCTTTACCTAGACAACCAAGTGGCTAGTATCTTTTAGGGTTTGCTCAAAACTTGCAAATGCTAAGATCTCAACTGCCCTGTTAACATTTCTTATCCCCATCCCTTCTTTACTATTTTTCTTCTTAGTACTTATAATTACCCATCACCTTATACACTAAAATTTTGTTTTTGTCTTGCATATTGTCTGTCTTTCTCACTACAATATAAAAGTCTTCAAGAGCAGAGCTTTTTGTTTTCTTTTTCACTACTGTCTGCCTACTGTTAACATCTTGCTTGGTTCATAGATGCTTAATAAATATTTGTTTAATGAATAGTTGTAGAGAGTGGGAAAATTAGGCACTTAGTAAAATGTACTAAGATATCTAGGCAATACAAGACACTAGTGTGAGGGTGGTGAAATTGCTATGTGATTTTCTTCTATACCAGTAAATTGCTAGGTATAGGAATAGGGACTGGTGGGGAGGGAGCCTTTCCTCCACCAGGATTTGTCTCAGAGATGTCTTTTCTCTCTTGTTTTCCATCTTAGACAAAATTTGTAGACACTTTTGATGCTCCATGAATCTTTAGATAGATGGGAATTAAAGATGAACCACTATTAAGGGGCTTGATAAAATTCAGACAGAAATTATTAATAGACATGTGATAAACATTTTTGAATAAAGAAAAAAAATTATGTCTGCAAGGTGCTGAAGTTCAAACCCTAAGTTCTCCATCTGTTTTTTCCATCTAGGAAACACTTGTATTTGTTGGCAAATTTGTGAATTTGCAGCTTAGATGCTCTATCCTGTAAGTGTTTCAGTTTGAAGGGTCACAGACCAGGCTTGGAGTTCTGATATGTAAGTTAGCACATTCCCATCTAATTTTCCACTCCTAAGAAATGGAAAGGATTGAGTCATGAAGTGATAAGAAGCTTCCTAATGGTGACAAACAAGTCTTCTAGTGCAGTATGCGGAGTGAGACCTAACTGGAATGGAGAAGACAGGAGATAAAGAGACATTGTGATGAGATTTAAAAGAAGCTACCCTGATCTTCTTCTGATTAATGGCACTTCCTCAGAAAGAGCTGGTGTTTCAAAGATGCTGGGCACAGGAAGTCCCTGAGGTGTTTGCTAAATGCACACCCCTGAATCCAACTCAGGATGTAACGTGTTGAGGGACTCTAAGGCTGTGACCTGGAGTCTTAATGTTTAGTAAGCACCCTAGCTGATTCTAATGTGTGTTGTCTGTAAACCAGACACAAACAAACATTGTTATAGAACATAGCCTATAAGAGCTACCCCCCCCCCCACACAAAATTAGCTTCTAAGATATCAAACTGCTAAAAATCAGACACTAAAGCTCCTGCATTTTCCTACAGGAGGAAGTTTATGTTCACATTCAAAGTCTTTTTACTTTTATTTTAAACCAATGAAACATACCATTGCCTGGTTATTCATTTTAAATTTTTATAATTGAATCAGAACAGCAATTAGAAGAAGGAAAGATCCCTGCTCGAGCCAGGCAAGCTGAAGTCTGATAATAAGAAGGGACGGCTCAGAGTCTGTCAGGGAATTAGGAAAACAAGAGCTATTTCCAAAAGCACATGAGAGTGCATAGAGAATTGCAGTCTGGGACCTCCTTAGGTAGGGATAAGCAGATCTCAATGGTTCCAGAGGGTATCACTTCATTACAGACTAATAATATCCCTGAGTTAATAATGAAAGATTCCATCACTTTTAGTATTCTCTGTTTAAGACTTCAGGGAAGTGTAATGAGTCTTACAAAGAGTTAGGTGCACAAAAATAATATTAAATATAGATTAGAGTAAATCTCCATTATGTGGAAAATTAACAGAAGTGGAAAACTTGTTCCCTAGATGAAAGAGATACTTTCCGTGCAGATAATGGTGAAATAATGCCCTTACATTGGACCTGGGGCTAGGCTGGTATAGGAAGTGGTCTGCTGGGTGGTGTCACAGTTTGTGTTCAAGGTGCCAGAAACTGGGGAAGATTTGTGCCTGAGACAGCACAGAGCAGTGAGAGTCAGACAAAAAAGCCACACCAGTGTGCACTAGAGCTTTGGGACTCCAAGGGCAGTTCCTGGGCCAGCAGGCTCACCGTCACCCGGGAGCTTGTTAGAAGCACAGACTCTCAGGTCCCACTCCAGACCTCCTGAGTCAGAAGCTGCAATTTGACAGAATTCCCAGGCACCTTAACATTCGAAAAATGCTATTGGGATTTCAGTGTCAAGGGATGTAGTTGATGATGAAAAATGAGAGTTCAGAATTCAGTATAACATAGAAACTGGGAATTCAAAAGCAAGTTCAAATGATATAAAACTGCCAAGAATAACTCAGGGGTATCGTTATATCAAAGATCATAAGCGGGACAGATATCTTGCCCATATTTAGGTTAAAAAAGCTCTCATAGTTTTATCTCAAAATTTTTGCCATGTTTTTACTGTAACATAACATAAATATTTAAAAATGCACAAATCCCATGTAAACTCCATGACTTTTAAAGCTATTTTAATGAGGTAAGATTTATATGCAATAAATTCATGATAACTTTTGACAAGTATATAACCCAGGCAATTACCCCTCTGGTCAGGATATATAACATGCTCATTACCCCCCAAATAATTCTCATCCACACAGGCAACTACTAACACACACATACAAACCTTATGTATTTGGGATATGTCTGGACCCTTTCCCTTAACAGAATGCTTTCAAGAGTTACCTTACATTTTTGCATATAGAGTTTGTTATTTTTTACTAGTAAATAATATTCTTTGTATGAATATACCACATTTGTTTATCCTTTCTCCTAATGATAGACATTTGTTTCTAGTTTTTGGTATTCTGAATAAAGCATCTATAAAAATTATTATACAAGGTATTTGTGGGCAAGGTTTCATTTCTCTTGAGTAAATATCTAGGTATGAGATTGCTAGTTTCTAAGACTGCCACTTATCCAGAGTTGTTAGAGCATATTATGTCCTCACTAGGGGACAACCTAGCAATATGTGAAATTCTGATCACTTCACATCCTTGCCAGCATTGAGTGGTGTTATTGGTCTTTTAAACTTTAGCCATGTGAAGTGGTTGTGGCTGTGAAATGGTGTCTCACTGTGGTTTGAATAGGCATTTCCCTGCCGACAACTGATTCTTAACACGTGTGTGTGTGTGTGTGTGTGTGTGTGTGTGTGTATCCCTCATCTATCCTCTTTTGTGAAGGATCCATTGAAGTCCGTAACAAATGTGTTTTCCCTCCCAAAATGATAACAAAAATAGCCACAACAATATCTCCCATAACACGCTTATCATATAATGCACTCAAGATATTCCTGCCATCAGGTAGTGAGGTGTATGTCACTTCATCTTAAAAATGGGTGAAACCCCAGAATATGGTGGAAGTGTTGCTCTAGGACTTCAGAGGCTAGGTTGTGAAAGGCTCTATGCTTTTATATCTCTAAGGATATGCTTTCTTGAAAGCCAGTCATCACGCAGTTTGAAAGCCCAAGTCACTTTGTGGATAAACCTATGTGGAGAGCAGCTGATAGCTGACACCAGCTTGCACCATGTGTGTGCACCGTCTTGGAAGTGGATTCTCTAGCCCCATTTGGAACTTCCTTAGCCAGTTTTGAGTGGAAGAGAGACAAACTGTTTTACACAGATTATGAGATTCATGAGTGAGACAAATGGTTGTTGTTGTACTGAGCCACTTAGCTGTAGGATGGCTTGGTATATGGCATTAAGGGAGATTTTAGTTGCCACACAACAAAACTAAAACATCTGACATTAGCTTTGTGATTGAATGGTGTAAGAAAAGCAAAGGATATTAGTAAAATAATAAGGACCTCAACAGAAGCTTAAGAGACTATAGAATGCTGTCAGTGATGTTGTAAAGTAATGTGAAGAAAACAGTCTTTGAACCTAAAGGAAAGCGCCCCCTCACAATGTGCTGGTGAGATATGAGGTAATGCTGGCATCTAAAGTGACAAGGAAAATAGGAAATCTGCCACATTTACTAAATGAACTCCATGATCAGTTTATCAGGACTTAGCAAACTTTTTCTTAAAGATTCAGAGAGTAAATATTTTAGTCTTTCAGGCTATATGGTCTCTGTCACAACTACTGAACTATGCCGTTGTGTGAAAAGAGCTATAGAAAATATACACATCAATATGCATGGCTATGGTACAATAAAACTTTATTTACAAGAATAGATGCCATCTCATAGGGGACCAGTGCGCCGGCCCCTCGTACAGTTAGAGATGTCCAGGCAGAATATTGAAAGCTTATCTTATGCATTCTTGTTGTCTATGATAAAATGCAAGAGGAGAACAATAAATTAAAGAATAAACCATTGGACCCAGAACTTCTGCATTTCCAAATAAAACGCCTCCTCATTCCAAGCTTCTCCAGATGGCAAATGATCATGACAGTAAGAAAACATTTCAGAGCAAAGTTCCAACCCTGGACAGTGCTTTAAGATCCATTGTTAAAATCTCAGGAAGATTTAAAGTGATGCGTCATAGGATCTTTTAAATAGGAAAACCAAAAACCAAAACAAAACCATTTTCAGGGTGGAGTACTCGGCCTAATCAAGAAAGTGGCAACATACAATTGGCTAGATTTCCAAACTGCTATTGACCAGCGACTATTGTGCGCCTCACAGTTTTCTTCCCTTTGAATGTGTCCATGGCACTGATCTCATTACTCTTTGCCTCTTTCACCAATGTATGTAGGATATGAGGGAGGCAGATAATTTGTATCTTTTGTTCACAAATCTTTGTAGAGAAAGAAGTCAATTGAATGAAATTAAAACATATTTGCCTTATATTCACCAGTATCTCATTTAGATGACAAGATCCCGGACTTGCAATTGAGTCTGATGAGGCCATGGATGATCTATTTGAAGCGTTTTTTGAAGGTGGTGAGTGTATTTTATCAAAGGAATATAAGTACGTAATTTTGGGGCAGAAGGTGGGCTGTCGTAGTTTTAAAAAGCAGTCCCCCAAATCTTTGATACTTCTTTCATTAAGTGACAGGTTCGATACCTCCTTCCACTGAGTCTAGGCTCAGTGACTGTTAGATCAATCTAATATGGCAGCTTTATAAAAAAGGGCTTTGCTGAGAGATGAAGAGTCCAAACAGCCTGTGCTGGACTTGTCAGTTTGTGTGGGAAGATCTTTCCCTTTTTCAGACTCAGTGTGTATTTCTTTGTTCTGCTTAACTGTATTATACAGCACCTGGCCAGTCTCACTGCTATATCTGTCCCCTCTTGGGAGGAGACAGTGTCCTTCTGATGCAGCACAAAAGGGGTATGGGCAGGCTATTGCCCTGCATTGTCTGCAGGAGAGACCACTGACAATGGGATGCAGACGTCCACTACTGAAGCAAGCTCTGTCTATTCTTTATTTGGGTGCTTGATTGTGTTGTGTTTTTCTTGGCAACTCTGATACCAAGATGCAGTGAGCAGAAGTGTTCAGACTTCTACTCCTGATAATAGATAACAGATGTCATTTGCTCAACAGTGCCAGTTTCTGAGCCTAGACCTTAATAACCTACATCTTCCACTTTATCTTGGGATATGTATTCTTGGAATCCAACCACTCTGGTCTGAGGAAGCCAAGCAGGCACATGGACAGGACATGTGCAGTGTATTATGGACAAAGCCCCTGATTAGGTACCTAATCTCCATTTAGAAACAGATTCCATACTTTTAAATGAGCAAATCTTTAGATGATTCCAACCTCCAGGCAAGGAGCTACCCTCAGTCTTCATGCCATCTGAGCTATTGCTACATAAAGCGGATATATGCTATTCCCTCTGAGCCTTGATCAAATGGAAAATTTGTGAGCAAATAAATGATAGTCTTTGTCTTAAGTTATTAAGTTTGGTATTGCTCATTGTTCTGCGATAGACAACGAGAACAGTTCTTTGTTCATGTTTACATTGGATTGCTTTTTTATTTTTTTCTTATTCATATTTATTTTCTTTTTAACAATCAGTTTGTAATTAACCTTTATATTCAAGATAGAAGGCGCTGTCAGATATATGTACTAAAAATATTTTTTTACTCAGTCTATGTCTTGTCTTTTCCTTTTCTTTTTTTTTTATTTTTAATATAACACTATTTATTTTTTTAACATATGCAATTATTTTCCGTCATTTACAATACAGTAGTTACAATGACACTCCAAACAGAAAAGCAAAGTAAAAAATCAAAACCCCCACTTCTATTTCATGTAATTAGACTTATACAGAAATTAACAGGTTAAGTACCAATTAGTTAATCACCTAA
>PJEM01010796.1:0-59273 GCA_004023845.1 Helogale parvula | reverse complement strand
ATGTCCATTGACTGATGAATGGATAAAGAAGATGTGGTTTATATATACAATGGCAAACTACTTGGAGATGAGAAAAAATGAAATCTTGCCATTTGCGACAATGTGGATGGAACTAGAGTGTATTATGCTAAACAAAATAAGTCAGTCAGAAAAAGATGGAATATCATGATTTTACTCATATGTGGAATTTGAGAAACTCAACAGATGAACATAGGGGAAGAGAAGGAAAAATAAGATAAAAACAGAGAAAGAGACAAAGTATAAGAAACTCTTAGAAAGAGAGAACAAACTGAGCATTGCTGGAGGGGAGGTGGGAGGGGTAATGGGTTAAATGGGTGCTGATGATTGTGATGAGCCCTTGATCTTGCATGTAAGAGATGAATTACTGGGTTCTACCTGGAGCCAAGACTATACTGTGCGTTAACTAACTTGAAATAAAAAGGAAAACAAAAAGCCAAAAACCAAACCCCCCCCAAAAAAAACCTTAATGTAAAAAAAAAATAAAGTCTCAGGGGTGAGATACAGAATATCCCACAAACACAGAGTGAAATACAAACAGTTGAGGACTCCCATTCATTACTAAGTTCTGAAAATACATAGTTTGCTAAATATGTGCAATAATTACACGAATAGAGACAGGCATGATTCATAGAGATAGTGATGTAGGTATTGGTCTTTAAACAAAGCTTTGAGATTGAAAAGTTGTTTTAGTTGTTGCCATTTTTGTCATTTTAATATTTAGCTCAGATCCATAGCAAGAGAGAATACAGACTGCATTGTATTCTATTTTCATTAAAAATATAAAACAGTTAACATTCCTATTTTAGGCAGTATATAAAAGAAAACGAATGCTGATTAGTGGCATAGCCTCTCAGGTAATTCTTCTATAAATTCTTCTAATTTGGAAAGAGAATCAAAGGTGAGCAATCTGATAAGGCAATATTCTGCTCTTCAAATAGAGATTTCTATCAGTCTACTCAATTAATCAGATATGGTTGAGAAGTATTTTCAGTAGTTAACAAAGATTGGTCTATACTCTATCAGCATTATGAGAATAGAATTGGAATGAATGGTTTTTTGAATTTAGATCCATTTGCACTCCACATTAATAATGCCTTCAATTGACTGAAACCAGCCAAAAAAATCTGCAATTAAGTGTCATTAGTTGAATTCACTCAAACTGGATCTTTGAAGAGTCTTTTCCAAGATATTAGGTTTCATTGAGTATACTGTAATATTCTGGTGTTTAATGTTCAAGTCTTAAATTACCCTGTCAGTTAAAATGCAGCGAATTTGGTAGCTGGTGTTACATATTATGTCACAATTTCTAAAGAAACAAATGAAAGTTTATATAGGTTATGGTGACTTAGGCTATAAGTAACAGAAAAATTTAGCCTAGAATGGCTAAAAAGGAAGAAAATGCGAAATATCGCAAAAAGCTTCTTTAATACAGCCTGGCTCCCATCAGACTTGGACGATGGATGCAATTCCAGGCATTTCATCTGACAAGACAATATGGAGAGGGAGAAAAGGAACTATCTCTTCCAGTTTTCCTGTAGACTGTCCAGTAGACCTATCATTGATATCAGTGCCCCTAAATTTGTCATGTGCTCAACATTTAATCAATTACTGGAAAAAGAAATTTTATTATCACAAAAGGCTCAGATTTATAAGATCTACCCGTGAGCTGGGCATGGAGTCACTTTCTTAGGAATGTAAACCTGAACAAATTGTGATTTTGTTTGCAAAGAAGTGAGGGATGATGTTATATCCTTAAGCTACAGCTTTACACAGACAAGAAACCGTAGAAGAGATTAAAAACAAAAAGAGATCAGCAAGAAGTCTCTAATACACGCAGATACACATATTCACATATACATGAGTACATACATACTCTCATACAAAACTGTTCAAAATTAAACTGAATTAAAATAAAGTTATATAATACTTAATGAATTTCTTTAGGAATTAACTGATATCGAATCATGATTTACATTTGTATCAGTCACTGTCTCCAGGGAAACAGAACAATAAAATACACACAGACACACTTAAACAATTTATTTCAAAGAACTGGCTTACACAATTGTGAGGCCAGTTTGAAGTCCTTCGGGCTAAAAACTGTCAGTCAGGGGTTCATGCTGCCTGCAGTCTTGAGGGAGAATTTCTTTTTCTCAGGAAAACCTCAGTTTTGCTCTAAAGCCTTTGAGTAACTAGATGAGGCCCACCCACATTATTGAGGACAATCTCTTTTCCTTAAAGTTAGGTGATTGTGGATCACAACTATAGAATACTTCAGAGCAATAATAAGATGAGCATTTGATTAACTGGGCAGCATAGTCTACCCAAGTTGACTCATAAAATTAACTATCATAGTTATGCTTTTTTGACTCATCACTTTTATTTTAAATAACAGGAATGTTCGTTTCTTTATCTGCATGCTCAGCCTCCTCAGATAGCTTAACATAGATAGTGGAAGTCTCTCCTCACCTTGTTCTGTATTTACTTATTTATGTTAAAAATGTGAGTATAGTTGACACACAATGTTACACTAGTTTCTGGGGTAATGGTGTAATTAGTTTCAATAAGTTCAAACATTATGCTGTGCTTACCACAAGGGTAGCTCTCACCTGTCACCATACAATGCTATTACAATGTCATTGACTGTATTCCCTAGGCGATACTTTTTACTCCCATGATTTATTCACTCCATAACTGGAAGCCTGTATCTCCCACTACCCTTCACCTGTTTTGCCCATCCTCTGGCAGTCATCAGTTTCTTCTCTGTATTTATAGGTCTGTTTCTGCTTTTGGTTTGTTCTTTTGTTTTGGTTTTTAGATTCCACATATAAGTGAAATCATATGATATTTGTCTTTCTCTGACTTATTTCACTTAACATAATACCTTGAATGTTCATCAAATGGCAAGAACTCATCTTTTATATGACTATCAGTCCGTGTGTGTTTACTTACACATACACACATATGTATGTACACATATATTACACCTCCTTTGTTCATTTTTCTATCTGTGCACACAAGGGTTGCTTTCATATCTTGGCTATTTTAAGTAATGCTACAATAAAATAAGGAAGTATATATGTTTTTCAAATTGGTGTTTTCATTTTATTTGAGTAAATACACAACAGTGAAATTATTGGGTCATATGGTATTTCTACTTCTAATTTTTGAGGTAATTCCATCCCTGTTTTGCTCAATTTACATTCCTGCCTCTGTGGGCAAGGGTTCCTTTTTCTCCACATCCTTGCAAACACTTGTTATTTCTTGTCTTTTTGATTATAGCCATCCTGATAGGAATGATCAGGTGATACCTCATCATGGTTTTGATTTACATTTCCCATCACAGCTATATTTTAAGAATGGTTGTGATTTGATTTCAATAGATCACAGATGCTAATTAGGTAATATAAAAGGAAATGCCATTATATTAAAAATCATTTTGGTAATATGTATCAATTAATTCTATTGAGAAATTGTTATTGATAAGGTGACTATATTTTAAAACTGTTTTAATTATGAAATGTTTCATACATACAGGAGATAACATACTAGGTACCTATGTACTTACCATCTACATTTTAAAATTTTCAGTATTTTGTTATAATTGAAAATTCTAATAATTTTATTATACTTATTAATAAACACATGGAGAATTATAGATAAAACCTACTCCACACATCTCACATTCCTTCATCCAGTTCTAGAGGAAACCATTATATTTAGGTTGGTATATATAATTCATTTGCATGATTTATGTATTGTGTAGATTATCACTCAGACATAACCACATTTAAAGGATGGTAGGGTGAGTTTTAACTTAATATGCTATCATAGTATAATTATTTTCTTGCAATATTTTAAAATCAACATTAATTTTCCCAAATGTATTCCAGTTGATACACTTAAATTTGTTTTTTTAAAGTTTTTTTAATGTTTTTTGTTTATTTTTGATACAGAGAGAGACAGAGCATGAGAGGGGGAGGGGCAGAGAGAGAAGGAGACACAGAACAGGAAGCAGGCTCCAGGCTCTGAGCTAGCTGTCAGCAAAGAGCCTGACGCAGGGCTCAAACCCACGAATGTGAGATCTGACCTGAGCCGAAGTCAGAGGCTTAACCGACTGAGCCACCCAGACGCCCCTAAATTTGGTTTATTAACTTTAATAACTAAACAGCATTTCAATGTACCACTGCAGACTTTATTTCTATGATTAACTTTGTAATTTTTTATTTTTTTATTTAAAAAATTAATGTTTTATTTATTTTTGAGAGCAAAGGACAGAGAGATAGACAGGGAGAGAGATAGAGAGAGATCAAGCATGAGCAAGGGAGGGTCAGAGAGAGAGGGAGACAGAATCTGGGGAGGTCTGGGTGGCTCAGTCGGTTAAACCTCCGACTTCGGCTCAGGTCATGATCTCACGTTCCTGGGTTTGAGCCCAGCGTCGGGCTCTGTGCTGACAGCTCAGAGCCTGGAGCCTGTTTTAGATTCTGTGTCTCCCCCCTCTCTGCCCCTCCCTGCTCATGCTTGTCTCTCTCTCTCTCAAAAATAAATAAAACATTTAAAAATTAAAAAAAAAAAAAAGAATCTGAAGCAGGCTCCAGGCTCCAAACTGTCAGCACAGAGCCCAACAAGGGGCTTGAACCCACAAACTGGGAGATCATAACCAGTTGAAGGTAGACGCTTAACCAACTGAGCCATCCAGGTGTCCCTAAATTTTTTTTTAAATGTTTGTTTATTTTTGCGAGTGAGACAGAGCACGGGTCTGGGTAAACACCAGAATACTACATGGGTAAGGGAGGTAGAGGAGAGAGAGGGAGACACAGAATCTGAAGTGCGTTCCAGGCGCAGAGCTGTAAGCATAGAGCCTGACTCAGGGCTCCTACCCATGAACCGCGGGATTATGACTGGAGCAGAAGCTGGACGCTTAGCCATCTGAGCCACCCAGGTGCCCCTGTCCTTCACTTTTCCTGAAGCTTCCAATTTATCAGTTGCCCACAGAAATAACAGGCGTCCTTTAGCACATAGATTCTTTAGACTGTTAGTCATAGTGTGGTCCTCAGGTTTGCACAAATTTAATAACCTTTGAAACCCAACTTTACATAAAATGAATATTTCATATTTAAATAATTATATTTTCATATATATTAATAACCCACTTTTATGAACTGTTTATATTTATTTCCAGCTTTTAATTAGACGGTAGCTTTTTAAGTAATAGCGAAGACATTTGGATATTTTAAACTCCTATAATTGACCGATTATTCCTATATTGTGTTTTAAATGTTTTAAGGTTTATATTTTTCACATTTATTTGATTAATACATGTGGAATTTGTTCTGGAGTACTATGTAAAATAGGAACGGGTTATTCATATGTGTTGCAAAGGTACCAATGATATTTATTGACTATGTATCCATTACACCCGTTCTTTATAAAACTACAGTACTACTTCTGTCATATATCCAGTTTTAAATGATTCGGATCTCCTTCTGAGTTCTTGGTTTATTCAATTCTTTTTTTTAAATTTATTTACTCATTGTGTGAGAGAGAGAATGTTAGCAAGAGAGGGACAGAGATTTGCAGTGGTCTGTAACAGAATGCACGATATTTCCAAGGAGTCCACAATATCTCAGAGGTATGTCTATATTCAGT
Source organism: Helogale parvula (assembly GCA_004023845.1). NCBI lineage: Eukaryota > Metazoa > Chordata > Mammalia > Carnivora > Herpestidae > Helogale > Helogale parvula. The sequence goes on along the minus strand of PJEM01010796.1, from coordinate 53,603 downwards.
GTATAAAAATACAATGCATTTCACAAGGTATATGTATATGAAATTAGCTGATGTACATTTTAAGTATCTAACAATTTTATATATCATTATATTCCAATAAAATATGCGAAGGAATATATTCATTCCATAACACTAATGTTTCTTTTTTATTCATAATAATTTCAACTTAAATTTCTCTTTGCCACATGTGCCTACTTTTTTCTCACTCATAAAATATCTTTTGGCTTTGTTAAACCTCTCTCATATGTTCTTATTTTCTATTTAATTATTCTCTACTTTAATTGCTATAACTTATTTCATCCATTTTTCTTCATCTTTTGTTTCTCCCTCTGATTTCCACCCCCCATTCTTTTCTTCTTTCCTATTTCACGAATCATAGTCTTGGGTCACTAACTTTATTTTTTTCAAATGTTGTATTTAGGACTATAAATGTCCCTGTGTGTTGCTTTTGATGTATCTTACATTATATCATATTTATGCCTACCTATCTATCTATAGGTAGATGTATGTCTACTTAGAGATAGTCATAGATATAGATACATTAATGTGCAGATCTAAATAATTATAATTTTTTAAAATAATTTTTATTACTTTTTTTTTATTTTTGAGAGAGGGAGAGAGACCGTGCAATCAGGGGAGGATCAGAGAGAGAGGGAAATAAAGAATCTGAAGCAGGCTCCAGGCTTTGAGCTAGCTGTCAGCACAGAGCCCGACACGGGGCTCAAACCCACAGATTGCAAGATCATGACCTGAGCCGAAGCCGGATGCTTAACCAACTGAGCCACCCAGGTGCCCCTAAATAATTATAATTTTAATTATAAGCTATTCTTTCACTGATACATTACAGATCACAGTTTAAAAACTTTCAAATGTATGAGTTTTGTTTCTTCTTTGTGTCTAAGAGCATGTCCCTGTATTCATATAATCTTTTCTGTATATTCTGTTGTCAATTCTTTATTTTGTGATTCATATCACTAAATGTTTCAAGTGTACTTTAAAAGAATATATAATCTCTAACTGGTGAACAGGGTTCTGTATGTTCATTAAATCAAATGTATTATTTTTCCTTTTCAATACTGTATTTTTGTCTTTTTACCAATGAAATTCTTGAAATAATTCAAAATATTTATCAATTATTCTCTGTTTCATTATATATATATGTAACAGTCTCAGACTTAAAACTTCTCCCTGAAGAATTATTTGTAACTATTTTAATTGGTTCATTAATATTTTATAGTATATTATCTGACTTTTTTAAAAGAGTGCTACAGTAGTAAAATAAATATTAAAAATTAACAATGTTTTTCATATCGATAATTTTTCTCAAAAGACAGTAACTGATGTTAATATTTATATGTTTTATTAAATGAGTTTATATTTCAATCCCTATGCTTTCAATACTTCTGAGGCATATTTTAGTCATGTTCATAAACTTTGTATTGTAATATATTTAGGTTTTTGGTCTACTGGAGTATTTTTGGAGTTTAAACAGTTTCTTATTATTACTGATACATTTATAGTTTTTCTCACTTTCTTATTTTGTATTTTATGTGCTTTGCTTTTATTTTATTTTCTCTATTTATTGCTTTTTCTTGGAGTGACCATGTCACTCTATTCCTTATGTTCTTTATACTCTAATTTGATCTTTTTTTAAGGTAACCTTATTTTTCTAACATGGATACCTACAACATTGCAAATTCTGAACATGATCAGCAAGTCTATTCTCTTGCCAAATTCAGTCTTTAAAACATTTAAATTGCCTTCCATATACATTTTATATTACCTTAGTGTATTCTTTTAGTTATTTCTTGTTTAAGTGTCATTCCCCCAACGAGTAACCAATGCTTATTTGGTTTTACCTATATTTTAAAGCTCCTAATTAAACTATCATTAATTTATAGATATTTTTTCCTATCCTTTTGTGATTTTTTTCCTTCTCTCTATTGTTTTCTTATGATATCTTTTTTCTCCCCACCTCCCATCCCTGTCAGAGTTCCACCATTTTTGTAGATTTGGATTTATTTATCATACTATTCAATGTGCTTTTTTAATCTAAAGGATAATATCTTTCTGTATCTTTGGAAATTTTTCAACTAAGTTATCATTTTACAAACCCCTTAATTCTTAGATATACACAAATAAATGGAAAAAGTATTGTTTTGAATTTTTAAAAATCAGCTGTATTCAGTAGACAGTGATGGTTGTGACTAAATATATGATACTGGTTGCTTTATTTAGCCTTAATAAAAACATGTCTATTTTTAACTTGTGATATTGTGTCCAACTAAAAAACTGGTCTCCACAGACTACCTTCCTATAGAAAGATGTCATTTGATGCAGTTCTGGCCAAAGTAAAATAAGTAGACAGTTGGTTAGGTGTTCTAAGAGAGTTCTTTTAAAAAGACAGAGACTTAGAGTTAATGATACTGTTTTGTACACTTAAAAATTTGTTAAGAAAAGTAAGTCTCATGTTATGTGTGCATGTCTTTCCTGCAATGAAATAAAAAGATAGATAAGATTTAAAAAATCTTTTTCGGGGCACCTGGGTGGCTCAGTTGGTTAAGCTGCTGACTTTGGCTCAGGTTATGAACTTGAGGTTTGTGGGTTAGAGCCCTGCATTGGGCTCTGTGCTGACAGCTCAGAGCCTGGAGCCTGCTTTGGATTCTGTGTCTCCTTCTCTCTCTGCCCCTCCTCTGCTCATGCTGTTTCTCTCTGTCTCAATAATAAATAAAACATTTAAAATAACCTTTTTCTGTTGACTATTATCTGCTCTCATCACAAAAAAAATTAGGAAGTAAATAAAAAGCTATATAGTAAAAGAAAAAGAATAGGAAACAGGAAGTTACCTGTGTAGTTATCTAGACAATTCTATTTATTCTTTCATTTTACCTCCAGATTTTTTGTTTGTGAAATAAATAAATAAAACTCCTATTTCATTAAGCCACTAAAATGTGATGGTGTGTGTGTGTGTGTGTGTGTGTGTGTGTGTGTGTGTATAGGTTAATTAAGGAGGGAAATTAAACCCAAATTTAATCCTAACAAGGCAGCTAGTCAATAGGAGATATTTTAAATTTGGCTTTTTTTTGATGTTGGTTTTTTTTAACTTTTAAATTTTTTAACGTTTATTCATTTTTGAGAGACAGACAGAGACAGAGTGCAAGCGAGGTTGGGGCAGAAAGAGAGGGAGATAGAATCAAAAGCAGGATCCAGGCTCTGAGCTGTCAGCACAGGGCCCAACAAGAGGCTCAAATTCAGGAACCAAGAGATGATGACCTGACCAAAGTCAGAAGCTTAACCGACTGAGCCACACAGGCCCCCTACATTGTTTTCTTTTTTTTAAAGTAAATAATATAGGTTTGAATGGGAAGACATTAGTGGAACTCAAATATGAGAGCAGCTGATGACCTTCATTCCATAGCTCAGAAAAGGAAATGGGTAGATTATTTTCAGAGTAGAAAAGATGAACCTGACTTGCTTTGGCCTAGTTTTGTTAATTCCCACAATCTTTGTCAATGTAACTGCAATTTTAGTTCCTAGCCTTTAATGGAAGTCTATAATGAACTTTATTTATATTGTACTTAAAATTTTAACGAACTACTCCAAAAACATTAAGTGTATTTTAAATTTCTTAAACGAGTTAACTACCTAAATACCTAACTGTACACAACTAATCATAGTTTAGATAATCTAGTGAATGAGTCTGTGATATTCCATCAATCTTAGTCCATAATAGGATTAGTTTGCATTTTACAAGTTTTCATTGTTATTTTATGATATAAATTTATATAAATTTTAAATTTATATTTTCATAAGATTCAAACATATACAATTCTCCTTCCTTTAGTATCTATGTGAGAATATTTCTGTTTTTTATGATCCAAGCTTCTGTCCTAAAATTGAAACCTTAAATCCTCAGGGATTTTTTAGTTTGGGGTTGAAAATAGAGATAAAAGGGCCAAGTATAATGTGAATAGTTTCCAAAACCCTGAACTATTCAGTGAACCTATAAACTTAACATTTTGCTCTCTCTTGATAGTCAGGGCTGTTTTGAGATCAATTTTTGTGGTTTCATTTGGGTTTGGTGTCTAATTCTTATGCCAGTTGGTAAGAATGAAAAAATGAACTAAACCCTAGAGAAGTTTCCAAACCCACAGAGCTCAGCAACGGGTAGGAATTTTATTTTGAGTTTCAGGTTTCCTAGGGTTTGAAATGAAAGGGAACCAAAGTCAAAATGCAGTGGACATGACATTTGTGAACAAAAACCAATATAAAGTTTGCTTTAACTGATTCAGTGTGGTTGGAGCTACCTTCATCTTTTCGTGCAGGGGAGTGTTACTTTCTTCTGTTTTATCTGCTCTTCACAGGAATCAAAGAATATGATGCTTCATTTAGCCACTCCTCAGATCCAGCTTTTAAAACAATGATTCTTTAACTTGCTCCCGTGTTTATTCATCAAAATTTCCCTAAACATTGTTAGTTTTCTATAAACAAACTCCTACTTTTCTGTCATATTTTTTCCTCTCTCTCTCCTTTGCTCTATTGTTTAAAATTCCTAAGTAATAAATAATTTCATTAAACATTGTTCTCTGTTAGTTTGCTAAACAATTAACACCTTATTTTAAAATAGAGTAAGAAAGCATAATATTTACTTAATGCAAATAAAGAGCTAAACCAAATGCATGTAACTTTTGTATATAAATTTCATATTTGTTCATTTTGTAGATGACATTATCATGGGTTCTTTTCTCTTCAACTTCTAGGTAGTCTTGATGACATTTATTTTAATTAAAATGAGGAAAGAGAGGGGTGCCTGGGTGGCTCAGTCAGTGAAGTGGTCGACTTCAGCTCAGGTCATGATCTCGTGGCCTGTGAGTTTGAGCCCCACATTGCACTCTGTGCTGACAGCTCAGAGCCAGGAACTTGCTTCAGATTCTCTGTCTCCCTCTCTCTCTGCCCCTTCCCGCCTGCACTCTGTCTCTGTCTCTGTCTCTGTCTCAAAAATAAAATAAACAGTAAAAAAGAAATACAATTAAGGAAGAGAAAAAATGAAAATATGCATAATTATACATATACATTGTTTGGAATAGAAATACTACAACACAAAGTTAATCTTCAATGCAGTGAAATTATGGTGTTTAGATTCTTAAGTATGATGGAAAAAATTGTATCCTCATTTTAACCCAGTTGAATAAGAAATGGCACCTATTGATGTGTCTCATATAAACTACACAAAACCTATTGTAACGAAAAGAAAGGCTTGGAGAAATTCACTTACTGGAGACTACCAGTTTTTCTTTAAATCAAAAAATTATTAAGTAAAATACTCCAGATTAATTTAGTTACTATAGGAGTCTCAGAGATGTAAGAGAGTGAGGTGCAATAATCTGTAGTTTCTGACCATCGACACTCTCTTCCTCTCATTTTTTAAAACTTCATGATTTGTTTTGTATTCTGTACATACTCTTCTATAAATATCAACACAGCTGATCACTCAGACACTGACATAATATTAAAAGATTGTCTTCAATAAAATATTTTCAGATTAGTCTGGCATATAGTAAGTTCTTAATAAGAATCTTTCAAATATAAATATCTCCACGTAGATTACATTCGTCAAAAGGCTCGCATGAAGCCCTGGCAAATTAAATTTATTCAAAAGAAAAAAAATTATTTCTTCCATCCATGTCAGAAATTTCCTGTCAAGAAAGTCTTTTTATTCAGGTCCTTTGTAGCCACAAATTAATAATTTTTATTTTCAGTAGAACTTTGGACTAGTTATCATTTGTTGTCACCACTGACTTACTGATATAAGAAATAATAGCTATGAATATCTAAGTGAAGGCTCTGTCGCGCTGGCTCTCAGAGTCAGCAAAGGTTACAATCGTAAGCCAGTTTGTTTTTCTCTCTAACTGTTAACAAGAAGTTTAACTTCTCTCTGAGGTCTGTCAAATCAAAAACACTAACATTGTTTGCTTTTTAAAAAAATTTTTTTAATTTAAAGGTCAGCTTGGCTGTTCAAGCCATGTCTTACTGTATATTTCCTACTGAAAAAAACAGTAACTTGGGATAATGTCAAATGACATTTTTAAACTTTGCAAAATACACAAGTATTTCACACAAAATACACAATTTCTAAATGCTAACAATGAGGTACTGAAATCAAGAAACATATGTCAAAGAAACTCTGGTATTTTTACACCTTTTCTATTTGACTACAATCCACTCCTTTCAAACTTTTCAAAGAAGACTGAATTGAGCCTAATTCCTAAATTAGGACAATTAGCATATTTGTTAATTAAATCCTGTCTCTATTTTAAATAATTATGCTTGTATATCAGCCTTAAATAAGTACTAATTATGTAAATACATTGAAAAGATTTCTATGTCCATTTTAAAGCACTTGTAAAAGTCAAGGAAACCTTGCCAATTTAGGCTCATTATTATTATATAAAAGCCACTAAAAACATTATAAAAGGCACCCTGATTATTTTACTGAAGGGAATTTTATATTTGAAAATAAGAATGTAAAGACTGCCTCAATTAACTAATGTCCCCTTTCTACTCATCAATAGGGCTGAAGGACAAATAAACTGTCAAGTTCAGTAAGATTTTCAAAGAAACGTGAAGTTTTTTTGTCCAGTTCCAGGCCACAGCTTTAAAATACAAGAGTGCAAAATTTGGCACATATGTACACCATTAATTTACAAAGTTCTGGGTGAAAAAAAGGCCACCAGGCAAAATCAGCCTGTTTGCCATAGCAACTGATGCCTAAGCACCTGTGGAACTTTACGATATTCCTAGCCTGGAGTTCTATAATTCCACTTTCTACTAAGGAGAGGCACCTAATCTTTTGACACTTTTTAAAAAGTTGTGTGCTTCTCCTAGACTTCAAGTTTTTTTTCTTTTCATTTTGACACAATTTAAGATTTAAAGAAAAGCTAAAGAATAACAATATATAAAAAGTTTGATATACATTTTACCACTCAGATACCCCCAAATTTAATACATCTGTATTATATTTACATATATAATATACATATATACACACATATACATATATAAAACATACATATATATGAATGTGTATAATTGTAGTTGATACTTTATGATTTATATTCCTTATGTATGATATAGGTGAATATTTTCCCCACAAACATTGGACAGTAATTTTCAGACACAATTTCCATTAATCTGAAATACCTAAATTTGCTATTCTGTAGGTCAAGAACATTATCTTACATAACTAAAGTAAAATTTTAGAAAGTCTGGTAATTAATTTGATTCAATTCTCTAACTGGCTGATAATATTCAGATTTAAACCATTTCCAGGTAATGCCCTTTATAAAAAATAAAATCCCAGGTGGTGTATTGCATCCAGTTGATTCTTTAGACTCTTTGATTCTGAAACAGATTTGCAGTCCCTAAATCTCAACATATTGATATTTTGAAGAATACAGGACAATTGTTTTGTAAAATGTTGCTCACATTGGGATCACTGTTTTTTCTCATGAGTAGATTTAGATAATACAGTTTGGGCCAGAATATCATAGGAATGATTTTATGGTTTTCTCAGCAATAATATCACATGGACTGTGAGGCCAATTTTTCCCATTATTGGTAATATTCATTTGGATGTCTCCGTGAGGGTGGTTTTCTGTGACATTGCTTCATTATAAACTTATTTTTCCTTTTGTAATGAATAAATACATGTATAGAAATACATATATATAACTCTCAATTCCCAAATTTTCTTATTCTTTTTACCATTTATTAATAATCCCTGCTTGAACCTATTATGTGATTGTTGCCATCATAATCTGATAATTATTTCCACATTTGTTACTTGGCCTTATATTAGAAAGAAGAGCTTTTTTTATTTTCCCTATTTATTTGCTTATTGGTTTACTTGTAATTCATTTATTAATTTTTGATTTATTAATTTATATTGTGTTTGGGATTAGGTTTATCATTAACTTTAGGGTAGTTATGGTATTTGAAATATAAATTAATTTGGTTTTGCTGAAATGGCATTTCAATTTTCTCCAATATACCTTTTAAAAAATGAAACATTACCAGAAGACATACTCAGACAAGTGTCACTTTCACTATTTCTTCTTTCTTTCAGCTTTACTGAAGTATATAATCGGTCTACAAAACATTGCATATATTTCATGTACACAATTTGGTAAATTTGAACATATGTGTACTCTTGTGTTACCATTGCTACTCTGTTGTTTATTTTTTTTAGATTTTGTCAGTCTAGTAGATAAATTATCTCAATGTAGTTTAAATTTGCAATTCCTGAGCGAGGTTCAACATATTTTCAGAACTAATGTACAGCCTAAAAATGAACGATCTACAATTGCACTCAAAAACATAATGCTGAATCTCAAAAATATATTTTTGATTGTAAGAAATCATAAACACATAAAATGATATAATTTACATTATCTCACTTTTGTAAATTAACAAATGTGTGAAGACTAATCGACGCTATTACAGCAGGATATCAGTTACCCTTGTCAGACTGCAGTGACTGTAATGAGTAAGGATGGGCTGCTTGTTTCATAAACATGTTTAGACTGTGAAAGTTCCTTGAACTGTGCTATTCTGGTATGCACTTTTTTGTATGTATGTTACATTTCATTTGTTAAAAAAACACAGTGGGTTTAGATTGACAAGACTACTAGATATAAAGTTAAATATGTTACTGAATATGAAAGAAAAGACAGCTCTTTTCTTATTATTAGAATACAGGCTGATTTATGACAGCTGACTACAATTCTAACTTGTTTTTGCTTCACAGTATCATAGAAGAGTATTTTTCTATTCATAGATTTAACTGTAATATATAGAGTTGTTGAATCACTATGTTATATTTCTGAAACTAATGTAATATTGTGTGTCAACTATACCAAATTAAATAAATAAACTCTTCAATTCCATAAAAAGCTTTCTAGCCTAAAAACTCTATGAATAAAGCAATATTGTTTTGAGTATATTTAAACCTTAATACTTCCTGAGATCAGAATATTAGTATCAGCCAATGCTACTGTCATTAGCCAAAGGGAATGCACTGAACATCTGAAAATGGATCACTTAGGTGGACACCTTAACTCAGAGGAGTTGCAAAAATAAGATAGGCAGGTTTTTTGGTTTTTGCATTGTTTAACGCTATTGCTTCATTTCAAATTCCAAAAAGTTGGAAATAGATTCCACTCCTCCTACAATTCACAGAAACATCTATTTGTGTGTGTCTTTGTGTACATGTGTGTGTGTTTGTTCGGTATTCTCCGTCTTCTATGAAAATAGACATAGCTTCAGATTGATGGGGGAAGTCAGCGTACATGCAAGAGTGTTTCATCATGCTCAAAACATTATGTCCCAAATGCTATCATCTGAGTGCCCTCTTTAGTACTTCTGCCGTATCTAAGTATTAGCTCATTAAAACTATTAAAACATTAAAACTATTATTAGCTGTTTCTATTTAAATAAATTCACCTTAAATATGTCTAGAAGAACAATATATGTCATTAAAATGGAAAATATTAGTTGCCATTTTAGGAGATGATATAAAATACGTATGATAAAAAGCACAGCATCTAAAGCCTCTAAGCCAGAGACTATGTCTCCTTCTGATAAAAAAAACAAATTACTGGGGAGTTATAAAACATATAGCTTCAAATTGTGACTTTTTCTTCGGAAAGTCTTGAAAGGTAATTAAAAGTAAAATGAAGTGATTACAATTTAATTCACTTTTCTTGAATAATGACTCCAAGCAAAGCCTAAAATCTTTTCTTCCTTCACTGTTGTGGGTCTCACATTTTTGGGAGCTCTGTTCTAACGTAACTCCCAGGATCCATGTGCCTGGAACTTTTGCTTAACATGACTTCCAAGCTGCTATTTTATGGTGATATTCAATTTGTATTTGCTTCTGGATACCTGCTTCTTGTTTGTTTGTTTGTTTGCCTATTGTGGATCACTGCTTAGTGCTTTTGCTCAGCTTCACTGAATCCCTGGCTCTTCTAGTTGTAGCTTTTCTGTTTCCGTATCCAGGGGCTCCTGCCTGGAGTCCTTAAACTGAAGTTTAGGCCTGATAGCTGACAGCTACTTTCTGGAACTGAATTCGCAAAAGGCACAAGGGAACAAAAGACAGTCTTCTCAAATGTATGCGTAACGATCGTTATAGTGAGATTTTGTTTTGAAAGAGTCATTAGCCTTGAATATTTACAAGATTTACTTTTGCTTTAGTCTTCCTAGTTCATTGGCCTCAGGAGGAAGGGGAATTTTATACAAAGTGAAGATTAAAGGTTGGTCATGTATAATTCTCAGAATCTAAAGTAAAGTAACAGTAGGTAGCTATCATTTCATGGCTCGCTTTGGCTTTAGCTCGCTTAGCTGTATAGCCTTGAGTCCAGCAGAGCAGGGTCAATAGCAGTAAGCAGTGAACACTCAGTTGTTGGCAACATGCCTGTCAGCGTTACCGAGAGGAATTTAGTCAAAGCAAATGATTACTTAAGGGGAAAAGAAGAAAACAGAATTCTCATTCCCAATCTCACCCTGCTAAGGGAGTGAAGTAGAAGAAAATGCTGGAAGATCAAATAACATGGACAGTATCACAGTCTGAATAGAGCTTACAGTTTCTAAGCTTTGGTCAATTAAAGAATGTACCCAAAAGGGGTATCAAGAAGCACAAGTCCCTTTATGGATAAATGATAAAGTTTAGAAATGGCAAAGGTTAGAACATCCCTTTTCCCATATAAAATTTCCCTCCTCTGTGATTTATTAAACTCCGTCCTCCACCTGTAATTAGAGACCTTTTCAAAATATATCTAAAAACTACTTAACTGCAAAGCAGGATGGAGTCCATTGAAAAAAAATTGGTTTTATTCTGTATGAAACACATACAATATGACTATTTAGAAAAAATGCTCTCAAATGTAGAGCATGTAATTAATACAGTGTATCCCCAAGGCAACAGTTGCATACAGCTTGTAAGAGCCAACATGAAATAGGGATTTCTTACACTTACATTCCTGGCCATTCAGAAGTTGGAGTTATTAGTGGACTCTGCCATGGATCAGCTCTAGGCAATGTTGAACTTTTCAAAGGAAAGCTATTTATGTTTCTAGAATATAAAAATTATTTTTTTCCCTTTTCCATTATTTATTCAATAATATGTTATAAAATAAATTATTAAAGATAATAGAAATAAGAAAATGAGTCAAGCAAAACAATATAATTTAAAAATCCCCACAGTGTCTCACTACACAGAAGCTTTATCAATCTTTCCATTTCTCCATCTACGCAGCCCACATTCTCATGACTTTTTCACAAAGTTAAAACATCTGACCAGATACTGTTTGAGATATTACTTTTCTGGATCCTAAAATCTCCTCATTCCCAAGAGGTGGCATGTTCTATGACTTAGGGCAGTTTTATTCTAGAGCTGTCTTTTGTCTCCAAAAGTCCAAAACCATTGAGAAGAATGAGGATAAAAAGGAGGTGCTTCACTGGCTAAACATTTCTGGAGATGAGAGAGATAGTCATGAGTCATATAAGCGAATGGGGCCAGTGCTAACTCCCTGGAAGTACCCTGACGGGACTCAAGATATTCTCTGGAGGCAAGGATACTTGATGCGCTAAGAGACCAGACCCTACCCTGGGCCTAGCCCAAGATTCTTACTGCCCACCTAAAACAAAATAACACACTACAAAGGGCCACAGAAGCCAGAATGTAGCGAGCTCACATATAAACATTGCCATGTATAGAGAGGTACCTCCCGAAAACTCTGGTACAGTTTCTGGAAGCAGAAGACAACAGGTAGACATGGAGAGAATTTTTCCTAAGTCCACATGAAATAAGAGTTTGGCATTAAAATTAAGCTGATTTATAGAAAATGAAGAACTGCCAATGTTCCTTATATACCTATCTGTGTAGTGGAATTTTTACTATATATAGTGTATTATTCTACTTATCTAGTCAGTGTTTTTTAAACACCCATTATATGTAAAACACTGTGCTAAGCATAAGGCGAAAAAAATTGTGGACAGTACTCCTACTGTGAAAATATTTTCAGTTCAAAATATAAAAATATAGATAATTTTAAAGGCCAAATTATAATATATTTCATAATTATACAGTATTTTATTTAATCAACTCCATGGTGGCTTAACATGTAGGAAACTTCTAACTTTCCCCTGGAATGCAAATAAATAATCAAGACAAAAAGAATTCCTCATTTTAATGAGCTAATTATACATGTATCCTGTTAGCATAAAGGATGCACATTTATTTCACACAGGGGAGACTATACTTCTTATTTTCTTAGAAAATCCTATTATCAGTACTTCCTTCTTCTTGCATCTCCACTGAATTATCTCATATTTTTACTACCTTAAAACAGAACAAATGAAAAAAAAATAATAACCAAAGATATCTTCCATTGCTCCACATCCTGTTTCAACTATAAACCTAACTTATTTCTATTTTTAGTAGTGTTTAAATCATCAGTGTCTCCATTTTCACACATCTACTCATTCTTCAACTCACTCCACCATGGCTTTCCCTTCTTTCTCCTCTGAAAACAGTGTAATTGTTCTAACTCATTAAATTCAGTCAGCCCTTGTCTTCATCTTTTTTGTTATTGATTGATTTTTGCTCTTTGAGACTCTCTCCACTGGCCACTAGCTTCTCTATCACCACTGTCTTCTGATTTTCTTTCCAGCATTTTAACTGTCATTCTCAGTTTCTGCTTCAGAATTTCCTCTACTGTTTATGTTGGAGTCTTGAAAGAACTCAAAAGTCCCAGGCTTCCTTTCTTTTTTTTTTTCTCACTCTATATATTTTCAAGCAGCTCTTACTCATGATTATAACTTCAGTAATTTGGTAACTGATAATTTGCAGTGTTTGATAATACACATAAACATATATTTGTATCTCCATCGCAGATCTCTCCTTGGAGCTCTAATTCTGAATACCCAAGTGAATTACTGACATGGTTACTCATAATTCTCAGAATCGACTGCTTCACAACTGTTACAAAAATTGAACCCTAGATATTTCCTCTTCCACAATCTACCAAAACTTTATCCTCAGCCATGATTCTCTAATTTTCTGACTGGGTCTATTGTCCTTTCAGTCATTTAAGCAAGCCTTGGAGTCATTTCTAAAGAATCCCTCTCCTTCCTTCCCTATATCCAACCCACAACAAGTCCTAAAGGTTTTTCTTCTAATATAATTCTTGAGTTCATTTATTTCACTTCATCTACTTGCACTATCTGGATATAAGGCAATCACCTCTACTTCAAAGGAAAATATTTGCCCACTAACTGTTTTTCTACAATCTCTTCTTGACTCTCCAAAATGTTCTTTATAATGCAGCTGGAGAGATATTTTCAAGACAAAAATTGGATTCTGTTACTCCCTACTAAGTCTGCTTACTGCATTTCTATTGTTTTTGGATTAAAAAATAATATTTATAGGATGGTTTGCCAGGGTTCCAATCTATTCTATTTCCTATCAGCCTCATCTCTCTCCCGACCCCTCTAACTCTCCATATCGATCATATTTCAATTTCTCTGGTAGAACATGGCTTTGCCAGTCCTGGGCCTTGCAGTACAGCTCCTTCTCCAAAACTGTTTTGCCTACTTCACTCACATTTTGTTCTTTAAACTTTAGTTTATATGTTACTTTCTCAAGAGAAATTATCCTGAAGGCAAGTAGTGTTTGGTAACATCATACTGTTTAACTTCACAGAATGTTTCCGTTTGAGTTATGCATCTATTTGTGACCATTGGGTTTTTCTCAACTCCCCTATTAAACTGTAAGTATTCTGAAAGTATGAGCTGTACTTGATTTTTCTTGAGGTACTGAAACTGTTTGCCAGACACATAGCAGATGCTCAGTATTTGTTTATATCTTTGATAAATTGTCTATTTTTAATAAAATTTCTAAAAGTGGAATTACCATGTTATGGACTATTAAATTTTTTAAAGTTTATTCATTTTGAAAGAGAGAGAAATATGGGGGAGAGAATCCTAAGCAGGCTCTCTACTTCCAGTGAACAGCCTGATGTGGGACTCAAACTCCACACCCTTGAGATCATGACCTGAGCCAAAATCAAGGGTCAGATACCTAACTGACTGAAACACCCAGGCACCCCCTAGACTATTAACATTTTTAGGAGTTTTTACAAATTGCTAAGTTGTCTTCCTGTAAATATTTACTGTCCCTCCAATGAAGTCTGTGCATTTTTTGTACATCCCAGTGATTATTCTAAAATTTATTGTTAATTTAAAAAAACCCTGAAAATCTGTTAGATGAAAAAGACTGATTTTCATAGATCTGATTACTCATAATATTAAATAGGATTGTTCATTTCAGAACTGTTTTTTCTCTAATTAATTGTGTACATATTTTTCTCATTTTACTACTAATGTCTTTGTCTTTTTAAAATTGTTTTAATAACTACTATTGATGGCAAGGAGAAATGCATGAGATGTCATAAATTTAAAGGAGTTTCTATTCATTTTCTTGGAAATTCTTGGTTGTAAATGACAGGTTTCATTTAAAACTAAGATATTATATCTGTGTTATTTCCTTGTATTCATTCATTGGTCCTATACAAATGCAAAAAATTATTAATCATTTCTCATCAACGAAGAAACGTTGGAAGCAAAAGGGAAAGAGTTGGCAAATTATAAAATTATAGTGCTACAGTAGATTTCCAGATGTGACTTGACTTGTTTTTTCCACTACCTGTTGGTTCTATAGTACGTAAAAACAAAAAAGCAACAAAAAGGGAAAAGGATTCTAACGCCTCACTCAGTAGCCTATTCCAGTTTATAACTGTTCTTATAAACTTTTCAAGTTCTGATTTTAAGTCCTAGCTTACCTCACATATGAAAATCTGTTCAAATGGTTTTGGGTAGGTTGTTCTACTTTTTATGAGTACATGAGGCAAAAACAATTCTTATTTTGACACGCATTGTTCTTATGAGGTATAGACGTGCACTGCTGCTTCACATGAGTCAGATCCTGAATTAAAAGAGGAAAGGGTTCTGGTCTGAAAGTTAGGAGATACGGATTCACAACACAAGTCTGGCACTAAATGGTTTCAGGTCCTTTCTGTCTATGAGATCTTGCAATTCATTTGCTGGCTATGCTTAGTCTCAAAGTTTTTAGTTCCAATGCAATAGCGTGAGCGTATTCTTACAATTGCTAGATAAATAGAATCACCTAGGCATTTGTTGAAAATACAAATTCTTGGGGCACACCACAGAACTTCTGAATCAGCATCTCCAGGGAACAAGCTCCCCAGTACCTCCTATGTTCAGGCAAATTCGGAAATAACTGGATTTGTGGCCCCTGTGACTTTTCCTAACTCAAATTTTAAGATTTTAATTATTGCAATAGCAGACACATATCTACTGAAATGGTGAGAGGGGCATTTACTTTGAAAATTGGTCAATTGGTAGAATATTATGGCAGAGAAAAAAATTAAAGGATAACCTAGGATAGCCCTACCTCCTTCCTCATATCCTAATTTCTCACTTTTAGTCTCAGAAGCATCCTATCTCCAGATTAATGGTCTTAAATTTCCTCCCAAATGACTTCTGTTTAAGAACCATGACTTCTGGGGCACTTGGTTGGCCCATTTGGTTAAGTGTCTGACTCTTGATTCTGGCTCAGGTCATGATCTCACAGTTTGTGAGTTTGAGTCCTATGTTGGGCTTTGTGCTGACAGCCTACTTGGGATTCTGTCTCCCTCTCTTTCTGCCTCCCACCCCCTGCTTGCTCTCTATCTCTCTCAAAATAAATATTACTAAATTTAAAAAAATAAAAAAGAACCAGGACTTCTCTGATATGGTTTATCATAAAAAAGCCTCAGTTGTTCTTTAATAAATGTGAATGAATTTTCCTGCTTTTTTCTTCCATGAAAACAAGTTATGATCTATGAACAGGTAGGTTTCTTTCCTACCTGATCTAAGTAAAACATCATGTTTGTTTTCCTGTAAATGTACTTTTTCATATATACTATGTTTATGCACAATCCAGCTGCTCTCTTATTATTTAGTGTAGAAAATAATCTTTAAAACCTAAAAGAAAGATAGATAGAGAACAAGAAAGAGAAAGAAAGCAAGAAAGAGAGAGAAATAAAGAAAGGAGAAAAGAAAGTAAGAGGTTGAACAAAGTTGGGAAATGGGCTATATTTGTTTTAGAAACTAAAAAGTTGGGTAAACATTTAAGACTATGGTGTATCCTTAAGAAGAAAGTCAATTTTATCACTTGGATCATGATAGTTAAGGAAAAACAGACAAGTCTGTTCCAGAGACCCTGTAAGAAAAATAAAAAGTTACTAAGGAATTGTTTCTGGTCTAAATGATAATCCTATTACTTGTAGTAACAGTCATAACAGAGCATGGCATCTCTACATTTTTAGAGTTAACATAATTTTGTAAGTACATGTGAATATGACATCAAGCTTTTTCTTTAGCTATTATTACACCTATTTTCAAATAAAGTAATTGAATTAAAGCTTACAGAGAATGAATCATGCATTAAGACTCTGGTCTAATTTTCCTGCATTCAAGTCTAAGGCTCTTTTTTTGTCTGCCATGAAGTCCCAAATACCATGTTTTCAGTCAGATTTTATTACCACACTAAGACCCATATCTACACAGTCTTGGATCTGATCAAAGCTCCTGCAGTAAGTCTGATCTCTGATTTCCCTCATCATCATGGTGATAGCTCATGCTCATTTAATGGCAGACCTGGTGTTAAGTACTTTACACATATTGTCACATTTACTTCTCACATTCACACTCAAATATAAATGATGTCATTGCCCATATTTTATAAAGGAGTAAACTGTCTTAAGTAGGTCATCTAAGGGTAAAGAGTGACTCCATCAACTGCCTCTTCTCTTGTGGATGGGATAATATGTTGCCCCCAAGTTGAACTCTGAATGACTTTCTCCACAAAAACATTGCTTCTCTTTATGTTTTCTACTATTATTCTTTTAATTACCAATGCATACTATTAGTCAAATAAGGTATTGTTAGAGAATCTGGGGACATATGCAGTATTTTTAAAATTGTTTCAGTGGAAGGGAAGTCTTCTGTGATCCTACTTATATATTGAAGTGAGGATTGTATACAATTAACCCCAATATCTATGCTTATTAAATATCTCTGTAAAACACTTGAATTTTTGAAAGGAATAGAGACCTAACTAGTCCTTGATACCTGGATACTATTCTTACAAATAGTTTCACAGGATTCACAATTAGGATTAAAGACAAGAGAAAAGGTAAAAGCAGGAGTGGGTAATAGGTCAGGAGGAAATTTTAAAAATATACACATTTTAATATATATTATACATACATATATAACATATATATTATATAAAAACATTGTATATTTCATAATTAAAAGCAGATCTTCTAAATGTCAGTTGGATGCTATTCTACTACTTAATTCACTGCAGCATAATGAGACTAGACAAAAAAAGATTAAAGAACTGATCACTGGAGATTTCATTTATTTATAATAGAAACAAAATAAACAAATGAAAAAGCTGAGCAGAGACCTTACTTCTTCCTTTGTTTTCTATTTTTCTAACTTCTTGTAACGAACAATTGGTTATTTTCATATGAACACAATTCACTGAAAATTAACATTGATTTTATCCTCACTTGCTGTCTCATCTATTTAGTTGTAAAGGGGCAGAATTAGCTCTATTAGGACAAATTTGCTTGGGGTAAACATCTATCACAGAACAGATGATGGAAATAAGGAAGAATTAGGAAGACACACAAGGAAGTGCAGCACAAAACCTCCTGCTTCTAAAGACAGATGTTTATTTAAAACCTTATAACACAGCTTTTCTAGCCAAAATTCACAACATCATATAGAGCTGGTCTTTGTAAACTAATATTTCACAACTGTTACCTAAAACTACAGATTTTAAAGTAGTAGGTAAGGAGGACATTGAAGTATGCCATGCTTAAAATGGGTAGGTTATGCTGTAATTTATAGTCAGAGCTCTTTTCTGTACAGGCCACACAAATCCCCCTTATGGTGTTGAGACCATAAAAAGAAAGCAATACTTCTTTGCTTGCTTCGACCTAGCAGGAAAAGAGAATCATCGTCTGGAAGCTGGCAGCATATATAAGCTCCACAGGTGCAATAACCCTAAGTCTTGCTGACCTCGGAGGTTCTGGGGCCATGTTGGATTACTGAGGACAAAAGCCTAATATAATCCATGTAATGACATGATCAGCCATGTCCCTGGTAAAGTGGGGCTCATAGAAGCAAAAACAAAAAGAGAGACAGAAAGGTGGTTAATTCAGATTTGTGACTTGTCCAGAATTTGATAATAAAATCTACTTTTATTTTAGCATGCTTTAAATTTTAGATATTCATAATTCATATTTATATGCCAGGAGAAATGGGATTTACAAATCTATTCTGTTCTTAGGATCTTTAAATGCTTTATTTAGCCACCTATAATACTTAAAAAATTGTAGATGTTCAACATATACCTACTGGATAATCAATATGACACTATTACCAAATTAGTAGTAGTATCTGAAAGGGTACAAAAATGACCTATAGAGTATTGACAGTCTGGTGCTCAATGAAAAATATTCTTGTAATATGGGCTAGTGGTAGAGATGATCAAAAATTACTCGAGTTCCAAAGAGAAAAGAGAAAGAGGGCCAGAGGGAAGTGCTCTTCCTTACATGTATCCACTATATGTTTCTCTACATGAGTATAAAATAGCAAACTTTTCCCTATACGTATTATTTATCATTTAAGGCCAACTACATTATAAATACACCGAATAGATTTGAGTTTCTATGTTGTGCTAGTTATTAAGCTAGAATCTTTCAGCTGCAAACTCATCCATCCACATGTAGGATGCTGGGGTAGAGACTCTGCAAATTACATTTCCCTATTTACCAGCTGACTCCCTATTCGGTTCTGCCAACAAGAGCCCTTTGAGGAGATCTGAAAGCTGCAGGCAGACGAAGGGCTCTTCCCTTCCTGTTTGTCTACTGTGCCTGTAGAGTCACTCAGCCAATGGCTCTTAATTCCAACAGAAGCAGTTGCTTCCTGCCTTCAATTCCATCATTCTCTCCACTGCCAGATCAATCTTAGCACAAGCCCTCAGTGGAGTTAGCAGCAGAGTACTACTCTGCCCTTGGTGGAGTGCTCTACTTCCACACGGCCCACCTTCAAGTCCTGGTTCCCTCTCATCTCCTTCCAGGGATGGGAGATGCTCCTTGCCATTGGCTATGTGCTATCTCCCAGGTAACTTTTTGCTGGCTGCAGTTTCCTAATACCAAATCCCTGCTTTAAATAACCTCTTCTAAAATAATTCATGTGGGTTCTGTTTTTTGACTGGACTCTGATAGATACATAATGTCAATTTAAATTAATAACCTTTTTCTAATACTTGAATTTAAATTTTTCACAGTTAAGAAGAAATAGGAATGCAAGTTAGGAGACAGATTTTATTTCTGGCTACCTAATTTTGAGCAAAATAAAATGTACATTTTGATTTTATAAATGAAATGATAAAAAACTTATACAGATATATATACACACATGCATATACACAGACTGTCAATATGTTATTTGTTGTCATGAGATTATTTTATAGGTAAACATTAATGTTTGCAAAAGGCCTTTGAAAAACCATTGTGTAGGCAAATGCTAGTCACTCATAAAATAAATATTTTAAGTTGACATAAAATTCTGTGTTCATCTTACTTTGCAAATTTTAGAATTTTATGTGTGTGTATATTACAAGGAAACACATCCCATTTGTTGACATGCATTATTTAGAAAGAAACTATATAGAATGTGTGTAAAGTTCAAAAAAAAGCTACAAGTTAACAGGATTAGACAGGAACACATTTGTTTTCTTTTGTCCCTGGATACTATGGAAGCTTCTATTCAGAGTAGGAAGAGTAGATAATTTTTTCATGAAGATAGGATGAAATATATTCCAACAATAGTAAAAATGTATTCTTATGCATTCTGATATAGATTTCTTATTCTCATTGCAAAGAATAGATGTTTTTGCAATTACAAAAAACACATTAAGATAATTAATCCATTTCATCATAGTCTTCCCTTTTATTTCCAACTTTGCTCCTACCAGTTAGCAACACTCTCATTTCCTTCAAAATTTTATGTTCTCACAGACCTCAGTGACTTGATAATGTGCTTTACAATAGCCTGACTCCAGTTTTGGTGTTTCACTGCTGACAGCTTTCAGTTTCCACCACTTTCCCTTCCCCTTTGGCCTCATATCTGGGCAAATTGATAAGAAAGCCTGAATTCTTTTTCCTTTGGCACCTGTGGGAAATTCAAACTAGTCAAACACTGACCTGTGTATGAAAATGCTAACCCCTGTCATACCTCCTAACCACCATAAAATCCCAAGCCAACCTCTTTTCCCTGCTGTCTCATGCCATTCTTGGATCTGTGGGGAATCTTACCCTGTTCTCCCCAGAAAGCTTCGTCATGTGAGTAATAAATGTTCTTAAATTCCCTTGATACTTGTGTCACATCATTAGTTTCAAAACAGATTTTGAGTAAATCCATTCTGCCTATCAAAGTGACACAGCCATTGGCCCAGAGAACACGGAGTGGGCAATGACCACGCTCCTGTGAGATCTTATTCTCTTGCTCTGTCTTACTAGCTCCGTGGCTTGCTGTCAGCGTGTTTGCAGTTGTGTTGTGGTCTGGTGGCAAGCTTGTACTTTGTGCTCTTTTGTGCTACATTTGCGGGGTTCTAGTTTGCCTACATTACAGATTCATCCCAAACCAAATCAGAAGTTATAACTGGTATTGAGGAATGTATGGAAAATAAGGCTCTCCTTAAAGTGATCCTGGCATGTATCTCTACTGGTGTCTCTATTTGTCAGTTTTATTGAAATTATCTACACCACCTAATCAGCAACAGGTAAGTAAGATACTTCAGTATACAAAATACACTTCAGTCATAGATTTGGCTAAAATGGCGTAGTTGGTACCTATGTCAACAAGCTTGCAGCTGCAGTTCACATATTTCTTTGAAGGAACACAAAACCCCTTTACCCAGCTAGACATCTAGTACCTAGTAGCCCTCCAATTACGTACAACCTTTGCAGGAAAGATCTTAACCACACCTGACTGTCTCTAAGAACACAGGTATGACATCACATGGAAAATATCCTCCACTGAGAAGATACACTTGACACTCATTCAGGGCATACAAATACTCACAAAGGAATTCACAAAAAGGAGATGGGTCTTCACCCCATACATAGTACAAGGCTCTGCCACTACAGTTAAATGCCTGAAAAGCTTTAGGTAATCTAAGGTTTCTCTTTCCCTCACATTGTAAAGAAACAGTTATCGACTTTTTTAGCATCCATAAAAGTAAAACAAAGCCAATGTCTTTTAAATTCTACAGGCAATATATTTCACAATTTTACTTAATTTATTTTACTTAAGTTTTACTTAAGTCTACCTGTGCTGTTACTTGAAAATTCACCATATGGAATGAGGTCCCCTACCACAAAGGTTCTAGAATTTGTCCAAGTTGCAGTACAAAACTATCCCCATTAGTATTCTCCCCCAAATACCTTTCTTGTAAAGTCTTCAGTAACCTTTTTTTATGTCTTAGAATCTCTGGGCTACTCATAATGGCTCTAAATTGCCTATGAGTTTCTGGTATAAGAAACTGCTCTCCCAGCCTCATGCTGTACTTAGACTGGTAACTGCTACTATGCCCTTCTGGAAAGAGAGAATCCGGGTCTGTGATCCTTTTTTTTTAATTATTTTTTTAATGTTTCTTATTTATTTTTGAGAGACAGAGAAAGACAGTGCAAGCAGGGGAGGGTCAGAGAGAGAGGGAGACACAGAATCTGAAGCAGGCTCCAGGCTCCTAGCTAGCTGTCAGCACAGAGCCCGACATGGGGCTCGAACCCATGAATCAAGAGATCATGACCTGAGCTGAAGCTGGACGCCTAACCAACTGAGCCACTCAGGCGCCCCCAAATCTGTGATCCTTGATACCTAGCTACCCATTATGCTTTGCAGTCCGTGCAAGCTTGGAATGGTCACTAGATTCTCCTTGCTAAAAGAGAAGCAGGCCTCAGTTCTTTGGCTTGTTTTGCCTTTAAGAAGGGTGACCTTTCCTGAAGTCAGTCCCTTGTCAGATGCCATGATGCTAGATGATGAGGTAATCCCCATCTTGACCATACTGTGTGACGAGTGGAGGGACTTCCTACAATTTAAAGACTGTGTCATCACCATACACATGATGGAGCTCTTGAGGAACTGCTGCTTTTCATAAACAGGCTATGCCTGATCCAGAATGATAGCCAAGAGTCAGCTTAACTGGTTAAATTCAGTCATCTTAGCCCTGGATGCCTTGGCCAACACTTCACCATCTCCACATTTCTGCAATGATTTTGCTGTCTAGTGTAGCTGGTATCAACAACAATTTCTTATCCAGCCTTTTTTTTTTTTTTTTTTTTTTTACTTTGGGGTTAAAAAGTCTAGAAATCTCTCACTTCACATTATCCTAAATATAAATGAATGTCCAACATGTTTCCTTACATATAAAGCCACAATACAAGACACTATACAAAGTCAACAATGATGAGCTCATAAACAAGGCATTCAATAGAAATTTCACCTCCTTTATGGCCTCAAAGCTACAAGGCTAGTAGTGGCTTAAACAAGCCCAGAAAAAATCAAATGAAATATGACATATTTCAGTCGCCAGTCAAACATCAGGAATGCTAATAGTCTGTAACGATTATGAATTTTAGCAATCTGACTCTATTTTTTATGTTTGACTACTGAGGATTTTCAAGCTCCACTACCCCTCCTGCTCTTCTGCCTCACATCTGGATGAGCTAAGAAAGTTTAGATATTCCCTCCTTTGGTACTACAGGAAAGTATAAACCACACAAGCTCCAACCCGAAGGGAGGAACCTTCTCTCTGCCCCACCTACTAGCCACCATGAAACCTCAAACAAGTTTTTTTTCCTATTCTGTGATACGATTCTTGGACCTGTTTTGGAATATATTCTGTTTTCCCAAGAAAGTATCATTATTATGTGACTAGTAAACTTTTTCATACCCTCCTAGCACATGTATGATGTCATCAGATTCAACCTCTGAATAAATCTTGGGCGAGGGCATCAATCTCACCTCTGTGGACTAATTGCAATACTCTCCCTCCTGTTTTAGCTTTTTAATGGCTGTTTGCATTTTGATTGTGGTAAAACACATAAAATAAAATTTACCATCTTAACTATTTGTAAGCATACAGTTCTATTGTGTTAAGTATGTTTATATTGTCATAACATCTCCAGAACTTTTTCATCTTGAAAATCCATAATGATTGGGTGGCTCAGGCAGTTGAGTGTCCGACTTCAGCTCACATCATCTCACAGTTCGAGACTCTGAGCCCCACCTCAGGCTCTGTGCTGACAGTTCAGAGCCTGGAGCATGCTTCGGATGTCTCCCCCTCTCTCTGTTCCTCCCCCATGTCTCTCTCTCAAAAATAAATAAATCTTTAAAAAAAGAAAGAAAATCCATAAATCTATGCCCAATTCAGCAACTCCCCTCTGCCCTTCTTGCAAGCCCTTGATAACCATCATTTTACTTTCTGTTTCTATAAATTTAACAATGTAAATAAAATTATCAACAGGTGTCAGTTTTTCTTATTGACTTCAATTATGTCCTCAGGGATCACACATAATATAGCATGTGGCAGAATTTTCATCCATTTCAAGGCTGAAAAGCATTTCACTGTATATATATGCTGCATTTCCTTTAACCATTCATCCATGAATGGACATTTGTGCTGTTTCTATTTCTTGGCTATTGTGAATAGTACTGTTATGAACATGTGTAAGTATCACTTTAAGACCCTACTTTAAATTCTTTGGGATATATTTCCAGAAGTGGGATTGCAGGATTATATAGCAGGTTTTTTTTTAATAGTAGTTTATTGTCAAATTGGTTTTCATATAACACCAAGTGCTTCTCCCCACAAGTGCCCCTCTCCATAACCATCACCCCCTTTTCCCTCTCTCCCTCCCTCTCTCCCTTCAGTCCTTGGTTTGTTTTCAGTATTCAATAGTCTTTCATAATTTGTGTCCCTCTCTCTCCCCAACTCTCTTTCCCCCTTCTCCTCCCTATGGTCCTCCATTAGGTTTCTCCTGTTAGACCTATGAGTGCAAACATATGGTATCTATCCTTCTCAGCCTGACTTATTTCGCTTACCATGACACCCTCGAAGTCCATCCACTTTCCTACAAATGGCCAGATTTCATTCTTTCTCATTGCCATGTAATACATGTATATATACACCACATCTTCTTGATCCATTCGTCAGGTGATGGACATTTAGGCTCTTTCCATGATTTGGCTATTGTTGACATTGCTGCTATAAACATTGGGGTACATGTGCTCCTATGCATCAGCACTTCTGTACCCCTTGGGTAAATCCCTACCAGGGCTATTGCTGGGTCATAAGGGAGTTCTATGGATAGTTTTTTGAGGAACCTCCACACTGTTTTCCAGAGTGGCTGCCCCAGTTTACATTCCCACCAACAGTGTAGGAGGGTGCCCGTCTCTTCACATCCTTGCCAGCATCTATAGTCTCTTGATTTGTTCATTTTAGCCACTCTGACTGGTGTGAGGTGGTATCTCAGTGTGGCTTTGATTTGTATTTCCCTGATGATGAGTGATGTTGAGCATCGTTTCATGTGCCTGTAGGCCATCTGGATGTCCTCTTTGGAGAAGTGTCTGTTCATGTCTTTTGCCCATTTCTTCACTGAATTTTTCATTTTTCAGGTGTGGAGTTTGGTGAGTTCCTTGTAGATTTTGGATGCTAGCCCTTTATCCAATATGCCGTTTGTCACTATCCTTTCCCATTCTGTCGGTTGCATATTAGTTTTTTTGATTGTTTTCTTTGCAGTGTAGAAGCTTTTTATCTTGATGAAGTCCCAATAGTTCATTTTTGTTCTTGATTCCTTTGTCTTTGGGGATGTGTCAAGTAGGAGAATGCTGCGATTGAGGTCAAGGAGGTTATTACCTGCTTTCTCCTCTAGGATTTTGATGGTTTACATAGCAGTTTTATATTCAATTTTTTGAAGAATTTCCAAGATTGTTGCATCATTTCAGTCTCACCAATAGTGCACAGAGGTTCCAATTTCTCCACATCTTCAACAACACTTGTTTTCTGTGTCTTTACATTTTTTTATTATAGTGAGGGACATGAGATATTATCTCACTGTGCTTTTGATTTGCATTTCCCTAATGCATGGTGGTATTGAGCATCTTTTCATATGTTTCTGGCAATTAATGTAGTATCTTTGATCTTTCTCCTGTTTTGAATTCTTTTCTCCCCTTTTTTCATTTAGTTTATTTATATTTATCCTTCTGAAACCACATCTAATATATTTTTTAAGCCATTGGTGGTTGTTATGCAATCCTCAATATTTTCTGTCTTATTCTCATTTCTCAAACAAATATTTTATATGTGATTTATCTTCCCTAATATAAAACGAAATGAGGAAAACACAACTACTGCTCATTTACTACTGTGCTTTACACTTCCTAGGTGATCCCTAAATACTCTTGACTTTATGACTTTATTGTGTGAGTCATGGGTTTTTCTGTTTGCTTTGCTTAAGGGAAAGTCTCCACAAAGAAATTATTAAAATCACTTTGAACTGATTGTCATCATTTGCTCTTCTGGTGAGGATTACTCTTATTGGGCTCAGGAGGTGAACCCTTCCCCCTCAAAACAAACAACCCTCCCCACAAAACCCAGTATTGTGATAGTGTTAGTTTTAATTTAGGACTTACTTTTTTCCAATAACTGTATTAGATTATTAATTTATTATTAATGATCGTAAGAAAAAAAACGCACTATATCATGTATAGATTGCAAATGAGAAATGAAGCTTCAGAAAGCAAGTCATTTGTCCCGAGCACAGCACGAGTATGCAGAGGAACTAACTAGTGGCTTGCATGAGGCAGTCTGGCTGCACAGCCCTCTTGTGTTGCAAAGGAGAAGAGGAAATGGGCCAGAAGCAATCAATGTTTTCCTTGAAATGGGTGTGGAGCTATGCTATTATTCCAGAGCTGACAGAGAACAAGTGAGTTCAGTGTTTTCAAAGTACGTAAGGGACAGAATTATTAGCTTCTCTGAAAACGTAACAGAGTAAAATAAGTTGTATACATCTCTTTTAAGGCTAAAACTAAATGCATGCATTGTTTCTCCATTAACTCAGCCACTGAACAAAACTGTGTAAATTAACACTCTCAAGTGGTACTTCTTAAACCATGTGTACAGGACTGTTCTTGTCTGTATATGAATTAAAACAATCTCTTGCCCCCTTTCTTACATTAAATGGATGGCTCTGAAGGCAACCATTGCTGTTTCTGCATTTTACCAATTTCCTTTGCCATTTCGGTGAGAAAGTATGCTCATATATCCAAATGCTAATTCTTCAGGAAAGAGAAGAAATTTATGATTCACAGATCAAATTTGGCACATTGCTTCATCTCATCAAGAGCTAACATTTTTAATTAGTGAATTTTGCATACAGTGTTGCTATTGACTCAAATTTGTTGATGAACTGCGTTTGAAGAAATGGATATTTGTTAGTTCACTCACAGACTTATGTATTCATCTATGATTTATGGAGTAGCTGGTCCCCAAACGAGCACGAAGTAACATAATATTAAAATACATATGAAGCAAGCTTTAAAATATAAAGTTTGCTCAAAATCCAGTTAGAAGGAAAAGGATGGCAATACACTATATATCTGGAATTAATTACTTAGAGTAACTAAGTATAAAATTTATCGCTTCACTTCCAGTTAACCAACTTGAGGGAAGAAACATTTTGTTTACTAATAAACTCAGTGATTGACTAAAGAAAGCAAACAGGTGATTGTAGATTTTTTTTTCCTAGAAAGGTAATCTAAGGAATGTATCACATAAGTTTCTACAGGTGCACTGTCTTATTTGAATAGTTGGCAAAACAGAAGTCATGATTTCCACATACACATACTCACTGCCCCCTCCTCTCCCCACATATATTAATTCATTCACATTTCAATTTTGTTTCTCCTATAGTATTCTCTAGAATAATGTTACCACTATCTATTTAGGTGTCCAATTCAAAAACCCATTCTTGATTCTTCTCCTTCTCTCATCTCTAATATATAATTCATCAAAACATCCTGTCAGTGCTCCATCTATAATAGATCCTGAACTCATCATCTCTACCACTAACACTGATCCAAACCAACATTATGTCTAACTAGGACTATGGTTTTGGATTCCTAACTGGCATTCTTTCCACCACACAGGAGCAAAGGGCAGCAAGTATGATGTTTTAATTTCAAATATGATTCCTCTTAAGACCCTTAACTTGCTCTCCCATTGCAGTTGGCATAAAACTCAGTCTCCTTTATGGTATGTAATAACTTACAAATCTCTGACCTCATCTTCTACCTATTTCTTCCTGGTGGACTATGTGCCAGCTACCTTTCTTCAAGCTTCTAGACATACCAGTCTCTCCTTTTTCGTGGGCATGACATTTAAATATTATTCTATCTGAAATAGTCTTTCCCTGAAATTCTGTAGGACTAGTTATTTCCCTTCATTTAGTTTTAAGTTAAAATATCAGTTCCTGAAAGAATTTTTTTCACACTATTCCACCTAAAGGGAACTCCACTGTATTCACTTGGTATGCTTACTTCAAAGTGTCAATATCCACATAAAATATTATAATTGCCACATATATTTGTAGCAGGTAATTCCCAGAAGAGTTGCTTAATAATAAAATATTGGGAGAAGGAAAGGGCCAAGATGGCAGAACAGCATGTAAGTTTTTTGGCATATTGTGTCCATGAAATACAGCCAGATCAACACTAAACCATCTAGCACACCCAGAAAGCTGATCTGAGGATTAACACAACAGTCTGCACAACCTGAACCACAGAACATGTCAGGTATGCAGCATGGAAAGCTGAACTGGGGGAGAGAGAAGCTGCAGAGAGCAGGGAGTTGTTTTTGCTTGTGGAGAGAGATGGAGAAGGGAGGAGAGTATGGGAAAACACCCCCTCCCAAAAAAAAAGCAGCTACAGAGAAAGTGGAAAAGTGAAAACAGCCACAGGACTGAATAAAAAAGGGTGGAAGGAGAAAGGAGAGGGTTTAAATTCCATTAAGACTATAAAAAGGGAAAGCACAGCTGCAACTCCACAGCTCAATACCTGTTAGTGCTCTGGTGAGAAGGTTGAATCCCCAGGAGCGGACTGAATTCCAGGCTCTTCGGGCTCTTCAGGCCACACGGGGAAAGGCAGCTCCCCTGCTGGGAGAACAGTTGGTAGAGGCAGTGAGGCTCCCTACAGGCAAAGGCCCCAGTGGATTGCTAAGAACAACCACATTCGCTGGTGCTGGAAAAAGGATGTTAAGGGGAAAGCTTGGTGCCACATGTGTGTTGCAATTTTCCATAATCCCCGAAATGCTGCTGCTACATGATCACGCGGACTTTTTCTGGGGTCGGCCGGCAGCCAGCCGCAGTCTCTCGGCATCTGCAGCAGCACAGTCTGGTGAAAATCCCTGGGTGTGGCCGGCATCTGGCCATTGCTTGGTGAGACCCACCTCCAGAACATCTGAGCAGGTCAGAGCTGCACTCCTTCAGAAGTCAGAGGTTGGGAAACACAGCCGCAGCTGAAATAAAACTCAGGAGGAAGGTTCTGCCTGGCAACCTGATGGCTTGGTCATAGTGTAAAAGCAGGGAGTTGACGGAAGCCAGAGACAAAAGATGGGTGTTCAATTGCTGATCAGGGAGAACAGAGTTTTCAGATTGCCATTTCTGGGTTCTGGGTGACACCATTTTCTCCCCTCCAGCGCATGTGCAAACACATTCTCAAGCACCGCAATAATCCATCCCAGTGAGCTAAGCAGCGCCATCTAGTGGAGAATAGAGCCATTATATAAGTCTTGCCCAACTGGGCCAACCTGTGTCTTTGGGCACACCACAAATCTCTCCAACTGCTTAGTTTAAGAACCATAAAATGCTTCACACTTTGACTTCTCAGGGAAAACAATGTAATTGCAATTGTATTTCATCTGTTCACTAGTCCACCTATTCAATTTTTTTCTTTTACATTTCTTTTCTTTTCCTTGAATAAAGAAAGAGAAAATATTTACTTTTATTTACAATTATTATTTAATTTTTTTCTTTTTTCTATGTTTTTCCTTTTTTGTAATTTTTTCAAATTCTATTCTGCTTCTATCATTTCGTTTTATTCTATTTCATTGCATTCATTTTTTCAAAATTTCAAACGTTTTCCATTTTTTTCTTTTGTTTCATTTTCCCCTTTTTTTCTCTAATCTATTAAGCTTCTTTCAACATCCAGACCAAAAGAAACCTAGGATCTAGCATACTTTATTTGATTTTTTAATGTTGTTTTTAATTTTTTAATTTTAAAAATTTTAACTTATTAATTTTTTTCTTTTTCAAAATGATGAAAAAAAGGAATTCACCCCAAAAGAATGAGCAGGAAGAAACATAGATAACAAGCAAGATGTCTAAACCAGAGTTTAGAATCACAATAATAAGAATCGTAGGTGGGGATGAAAATAGATTAGAACCTATTTCTGTGGAGATAAAAGAAGTAAAATGTAGTCAGGATGAAATAAAAAATGCTATAACTGACTTGAAATCTCAGGTAGATGCCCAGTGGTGAGGATGGATGAGGGAACAGAGAACCAGTGATACAGAGAACAAACTTACACAGAAACTTGGCAGACCAGAAAAGAGTGACAGGATATATTCAATGTGCTGAATCAGAAAAATATGCAGCCAAGAATTCTTTATCCAGCAAGGCTGTCATTCAAAATAGAAGGAGTGATTAAAAGTTTCCCATACAAACAAATATTAAAGGAGTTCATGATCACCAAGCCAACCCTGCAAGAAATTTAAGGGGACACTCTGAGGGGAGAAGAGAGGGGGAAAAAAAAGACCAAATGTAACAAGGCATAGAAAGGACCAAAAACCACTACTAGACACTCCAACTCTATAAGCAACTTAATGGCAATAAATTCATACTTTCAGTGCTCACTCTAAGCATCAATGGTCTAAGTGCTACAATTAAAAACATAGGGCAATAGAATGATAAGAAAACAAGATCCATGTATATGTTGTTTCCAAGAGACCCATTTTAGACCTAAAGACACCTTCAGATTGAAAATAAGGGGATGGAGGACCGTTTCTCATGCTAATGGTCAACAAAAGAAAGCCAGAGTAGTTAAAGTTATATCAGACAGTCTACATTTTAAAATAAAGACTGTAACAAGAGATGAAGAAGGGCAGTATATCATAATTAAGGGGTCTATCCATCAGGAAGACCTAACAACTATAAACACTTATGCTCCAAACATGTAAACCACCAAATGTATAATTCAATTAATCACAAACATAAAGAAACTCATTGATAATAATACCATATAGTAGGGGATTTCAACACCCCACTTGTAGCAGTGGACAGATCATCTAAGTAGAAAATCAATAAGGAAACAATAGCTTTGAATGACACACTGGACCAGAAGGACTTAACAGATATATTCAGAACATTTCATCCCAAAGCAGCAGAATATACATTCTTCTCCAATGCACATGGAATATTCTCCAGAATACATCACATACTGGGACACAAAACAGCCATCAACAAGTACAAAAAGATCAAAATCATACATGCATATTTTCAGGCCACAATGCTATGAAACTCAGAATCAACCACAAGAAAAAATATGGAAACAGGCAAATATTTGGAGACGAAAGAACATCTTCTAAAGTATGAATGGGCTAACCAAGAAGTTAAAGAGGAAATTAAAAATTACATGGAAGCCAATGAAAATAATAACACCACTACCCAAAACCTCTGAGACACAGCAAAGGCAGTCATAAGAGGGAAGTATATAGCAACCCATGGCTTCCTAAAGAAGGAAGAAAGGTATCAGATGCACAACTTAACTATACACCTCAAAGAGCTGGAAAAAGAACAGCAAATAAAGCTCCCAAACAGCAGAAGACCGGAGAAAATAAAGATGAGAGAAGTAATCAATGCTTTCAGAACCAAAAAAGCAGTAGAACAGATGAATGAAACCAAGAGCTGGTTCTTTGAAAGAATGAACAAAACTGATAAATCACTAGCCAGTTTTCTCAAAAAGAAAAAAGGAAAGGACCCAAAGAAATAAAATCAAGAATGAAAGAGAAGAGATCACAACCAACACAGCAGAAATACAAACAATAACAACAGAATATTATGGCCAATTATATACTAACAAAATAGGCAATCTGGAAGAAATGGACAAATTCCTAGAAACACATAAACTACCAAACTGAACAGAGAACTTGAGCAGACCCACAACCAGTAAAGAAATGGAATTGGTAATCAAAACGAGTCCATGGCCAGAAGGCTTTGCAAGGAATTCTACCAAACATTTAAAGAAGAGTTAATACCTATTCCTTGAAGCTGTTCCAAAAATAGAAGTGGAAGGAAAGCTAAGATTACCTTGATTCCAAAACCAGACATACACACACTAAAAAGGAGAACTATACACCAATTTCCCTGATGAACATGGATGTAAAAATTCTCAACAAGCTATTAGCCAACTGGATCCAACGATACATTTTAAAAAAAACTATTCACACAACCAAGTGAGATTTTACCTGGAATAAAAGGCTGGTTCAATATCCACAGAACAATCAATGTGATTCATCACATCAATAAAACAAAGGACAAGAACCACATGATTCTCTCAAAAGTACAGAGAATGCACTCAACAAAACACAGCATCCTTTCTTGATAAAATCACTCAAGAAAGTGGGGATAAAAGGATTACACCTCGAGATCATAAAGGCCATAAATGAGAGATCCAGTGCTAATATTATTCTCAATGGGGAGAAACTGAGAGCTTGGTCTCTAACGTCAGGAACAAGACAGGGATGCCCAGTCTCACCACTGTTATTCAACATAGTACTGGAAGTCTTAGCCTCAGAAATCAGACAACACAAAGAAATAAAATGCATCCAAATTGATCAGGAGGGGGTCAAACTTTCATTCTTCACAATGACATGATACTCTATACTGAAAACCTAAAAGATTCCACCAAAAAACTGCTAGAACATATCCACTAATTCAGCAAAGTCGAAGGATATAGAATCAATGCACAGAAATCGGTTGCATTCCTATACACTAACAATAAAGCAACAGAAACAGAAATTAAAAAAATTGATTTGATTTACATTCGCACCAAAAACCATAAAATACAGAGGAATAAATCTAACCAAAGAAGTGAAACATTTGTACACTGAAATCTATAGAAAGCTTATGAAATAAATTGAAGAAGTAACCAAAAAATGGAAAACTATTCCATGCTCCTGGATAAAAAGAACAAATATTGTTAAAATGTCGGTACTACCCAAATCTGCATATTCAAAGAAATCCTATCAAAATAACACCAGCATTTTTCACAGAGCTAGAACAAACAATCCTAAAATTTGTATGGAACCAGAAAAGACCCTGAATAGTCAAATAATCTTGAAAACAAAACAAAACAAACAAACAACAACAAAAATAAAAACCATAGCTGGAGGCATCAAAATTCCAGACCTCAAGCTGTATTACAAAGCCATAATCATCAAGACAGTATGGTACTGGCAAAAATCAGACACTCAAATCAATGGAACAGAATAGAGAACCCAGCAATGGACCCACAAATGTTTGGCCAACTAATCTTTGACAAAGCAGGAAAGAATATCCAATGGAATAAAGACAGTCTCTTCAGCAAGTGGTGCTGGGGAAACTGGACTGTACATTGCAGGAAAATGAATCTAGACCACTTTCTTACACCATCCACATAAACAAACTCAAAATGGATGAAAGATCTAAATGTAAGACAGAAAGCCATCAAAATCCTACTGGAGAAAGCAGGCAAAAACCTCTTTGACCTTGGTCACAGCAACTTATTACTCAACATGTCTCCTGAGGCAAGAGAAACAAAAGCAAAAATGAACTATTGGGAACTCGTCAAAACAAAAATCTGCTCAGTAAAGGAAACAACCAGCAAACTAAAAGGCAACTGATGGAATGGGAGAGGGTATTTGCAAATGACATATCAGATAAAGGGTAAGTGTCCAAATCTATAAAGAATTTCTCAAACTCAACAACCAAAACACAAACAATCCAGTGAAGAAATGGGCAAAAGACATTAACAGACACTTCTCCAAAGAATACATCCAGATGGTCCACCAACACATGAAAAAATGCTCAACATCACTCATCATCAGGGAAATACAAATCAAAACCACAATGAGATACTACTTCACGCCTGTCAGAATGGCTAACATCAACACATCAGGCAACAATAGATGTTGGCAAGGATGCAGAGAAAGAGGATCTCTTTCGCAGTGCTAGTCAGAATGCAGACTGGTGCAGCCACTCTGGAAAACAGTATGGAGATTCCTCAGAAAATTAAAATGCCTTACTAGGTATTTATCCAAGGGTTACAGTTATGATGTTTTGAAGAGGCACCTGCACCCCAATGTTTATAGCAGCATTATCAACAATAGCCAAAGTATGGAAAGAGCCCAAATGTCTATTGATGGATGAGTGGATAAAGAAGATGTGGTATATGTATACAATGGAGTATTACTTGGTGATCAAAATGAATGAAATCTTGCCTTATCCTTTCCCTTTCCTTCCTCCTCTTCCTTCTCTTTCCTCCTTTTCTTGAAATTTGGCAATAAAACTTATTTTTTTACCAATATTTTATTTCAACTCCAGAGATTTGGACTCCTGGTAGTAACACACTTATTTGCATCAATATTTGGTTTATTGATTTTTACTTAATGACACTCAGGAAAATTGAATAGTGAAATTGTCACAAGTATTAAATATAACTACATAGATAATAACAAGAAATAAAAAAGCAAAGTTTATTAAAAATATCTCACAAATGATATTACTGCATTAGCTCCATCAAGGTGTATTTCTGTGGTATCTTAGTGAGGAACGTGATGTAGAAAATTATTGTGTTACTTTGCTTTCATTTTTTTAACTTTTTAATGTTTTTTAAAATTTATTTTTGAGAGAAAGAGAGAGACAGCGCGAGCAGGGGAGGGTCAGAGAGAGAAGGTGGTACAGAATCTGAAGCAGCCTCCAGGCTCTGAGCTAGCTGTCAGCACAGAGCCCTACTTGGGGCTCGAACCCACAAACCGTGAGATCATGACCTGAGTTGAAGTCGGATGCTCAACCGACTAAGCCACCCAGTCGCCCCTCATTTCTTACTTTTTTAAAATTTATTTAGTTATTTTGAGAGAGAGAGAGAGAGAGAGAGAGAGAGAGAGAGAGAGAGAGAGAGCACCAAGCCAGGAGGGGCAGAAATAGAGGGCAAATCTCAAGCAGGCTCTGCACTGACAGTGCAGATGTGGGGCTCCAATCATGAACCATGAGACATGATCTGAGCTGAAATCAAGGCTTGGCCACTCAACCGACTGAGCCACCCAGGCAGCCCCCCATATTACTTAAAAATTTTAATATATGATTTAAAGAAACATAAACCTAAGATGTTGAAGCTTCTACACTGGAGCCTGACAGTGGTTACAAGAACTAAAGAAAAATGGGAAATACCTTATAGTAAAACAAAAAACAAATAAATGAAACAAAAAAGAATTACTGGTACTGGTATTAAGTAGATTTGACAGTGAAGTACAATTATCCTGCTAACTGACCTCTTGGTGATGAAGCAATCTAGAATATATCACAAATAACTAAAAATAGAAGGTAAATGTAAATATTCAAGAATTCAAGAATCATCGTCATGTAAAACACCTGAAAACCTATAGCAAAATAATTCTGCAAATCATGAAGCAGATGAAATTGACAAATTTGATAAGATACTAACTGAAAAAATAATCCTTGGAGAAAACTGAGGGTACGACTGATGAGCGTTTACAGCAATGCACCTGCTGTACAATCCCATGGATGATGAAGGGGTAGCTTAAATGACAAGCACGAGGAAAGCAATGTTCATGAACACAGGTGGAAAAATCCCTAAGACATGGAAAAAATTGTGATCAAGTAATTGCTTTCCTTGATCATGATCCATTTATCAATCAGCAGGAAGCTACAGCAGTTTGTACTCAGAGACTGCTTAGACAGAAGGCTATTTATTGGGAAAGGCAAACCTGAAATCTCTCTTTAAAGCAGACCATCAAAGTTCTGCCTTATTATGGGAGAATCGTCTCTGTCCATCATCACACATCCACTTCAACCTGATGAAAATGAAGTTGTCAGCATTGCAGTGACCTGTTCGGTAAGATTCCCAAACAATCTGACATAACAAATATTCATTACATGTAGATAGAGAGTTAGATAAATTTAGAAGTAGAAATATAAACTTAGAAAATTAAACATTATTGGAATATTTTCAGTTTACAGTTTGCATTTATCCACTGTATCACTCATTAATATATTACTATATTATTTGACTCTAGCTAAACACAAATGATTATGATTTTTATCCCAAATAGGGTGACTATTTGACTTCAGTCACAGAACTTTATGTAACTAGAGGGCATTGTTTTATAACTTGCTGGCAATGTTATATAATATAGCCCATGCATGTATTATCTTTCTGAAATGTGAATAATTCTGATTTCCAAAATATATGTGGTCTCAGGGTTTTCAGATACGGGATTCTGGACCTATTTAAATGTCCATCAGTAATGGTTCAGTCAGATAATAATGTTACTAGCTTTAACTAAAGCACATATAACATACTGTTTTGTTCACTTTTGTTGGTGAGCAGATATTAGCAAATGTATGGCTGTTCTAATACCACTTTTATTTCCTGAATGTAATTGGTATATGGTCAAACATACAAATACACACATATGTGCTAGGAACAGAACAAGAGATGGAAAAATAAAAAAGGATCTGTCAGAAAATAGAAATGTTTGTGAAAACGGAAGAGAAACTTGAAAAAATACACTGAAAGCAGTGGATGAGATTTTGAGAGATGTCTCAAGTTAGTGAGAAGAAAAAATCTTTTTGTCAGTATGAAATACAGCACTTATGACATGCCTTGAACTAAATGTACAAGTTAATATAAAATTGATTTAATGTTACATGGTAAAGTCCATTTCTGTGCATGTTTTGATCAATGCCAATTTAACTGGACCATTTCCAAGAAAAAGCACACTGTTTGGAATGACAAACAGAAAAAGGTTAGAGACAGGCCTAGAAGAAGTCCATCATTTCTTTAAACTCCTATTGGAACTGTTGACCTGTGACTTGAGAAATGTATTAATGTAAGCATTTATTTGTTTATAATCTTCCTTGTTCTACCAGGTCTTTGAAAACTTTGTATATACACGTCTATGTATGTAAGCCTCTTGAGAACAAAGTCAGAGACTTGCACTTTTCTTCAACCCCATACAGAAGTGATTTCTTAATCACATCCATTAATTTGGATTCTGGAGATAGCTTCCTCCAAAAAAATAACGAAAAAGGAAAAAGTGTTATAAATATAATTAAATCAAAGAATGTACAGATGTAATGATGAGCTTAAACAGAAGACTTGAGGAAGAATCTCATATCTTTTACTCCTGCCTTAAATTCTTCAAAATCAGCACTTTTTCTTGTTCAGTGAGTCATTAGATCAAAAAAAAAAAAAAAAACACTGATTTGGTAGGATGTTGCATCTCCTCTTCAGATTTAGACCCATCTGCCTAGAAATCTCTAGACATATTTATGCTGCTAATTCCATCCCTGATACTGACTCACAAAGTCAAATGTTAGCCTGATTTTAATAGATTCGTAATTTTAGTTTCTGTTCGGAAGGAATCAGAGGTACAGTTCTATTTAATCCACAGAAGGCTGGCTTTTGACTTCGTCACTCTATAGTAATAACTTTCTCTAAGGTCTCTAATTCTAAAAGGCACTTTCAAACTCATTTTACTTGACCCCTCAGCTATAGTTAATACTATTTACCATCCATCCTTACTAAAACACTCAATTTCTCTAGCTTTTACCACATTGCACCATCTATTTTTGTTCTGGCCACTTTTCAGTTTTGTTCTGGCACTTTGTTCTGACTTTTAACTGTTATAGCCCAAAGCTTTTATTTTCTTCTCACTCTTGATTCTAGTCCATACGATTTATTCATGCCCATGTTCAATTAATGCCTCTGTACTCTAAAATTACTTTTTTAAAATTCAAGCATATCTTCCAGCTCTGTACTTTTGTATAATTATATGCAGAAGGTAAAGTATAATTTCAGCTAAACAAGGTGGAAAATTAGAATGTGTCTTGACACTTTCTTTGCACTCATCCACTATATAGTTTATTGCAATTCCTTTCCAACTTTTCTCCTCAAATACTTCCAAATGTAACTACTCTTTTCCATCTCTAAGTAATCTTTACTATTCTGAGTTACTCTGACTTATGTGTGGTCTTTGGTCATCATCTACTAGTTGTCCCTCAGTTTACGTTTTTAGTTTCCTTTCTATGGTACAGCCAAAAGAATCTTTAAAGAGAAAATATCACATTACTCTCTCATGTAAAATATTTTGTTTTTCATTGTCTTCTGGATAAAATTCTCTAGACCAATAAGGGCATTCACATCTAGCCTATGCTTTTATTTGCAATCTACTTTTTTGCTTTTATCCTCATCAGTCCCTGTAATAAAGTCACACTGGTCTTTTTAACATCCCTTCCCTGTCAAATTTCTGTTCATGTCAGTGAAGATGCATGTGCTGTTCCTACTCTTTGAAACACTCCCTTCCCACCCATTGCCTAATTTTTTCTTATTCAGACTTCAGGAAAATCTTTTCAGGACGCCCAAAATATCAGATGAAGGTGCTGTATCTTTACAAGATATCCAAGGTTTTCCCATCATATCACGTACCTTGGTAAGATCACTTAACATGGGATTTACCCTTTTAAAAGGTTTACAGGTTTAATACCTCACTGTTGACTATATTTACAATGCGGAACAGCAGATCTCTAGAGTTTATTCGTATTGCTTAACTGAAACTTAGGCCCATTCATTTTCCACTTCCACTAGCCCCTGGTAACTATTATTCCACTCTTCAATTGTATGAAATTGACTATTTTAGATAACTCATGTAAGTGGAATTATGCAGTATTCTTATTTTGGTACATATTGCCATCTCTGGGTGGAATAAAATGCTCTATGTTGATTAATAAGTTATATTCAGTGCCTTTCTCTTTTTTCTCCTAAATGTTTATATTTATACAGACTGCTAAGATTATATAAGCCCATTCTATTTCATGTGATAAAAAATGTTGACTCTTGGTGCACCTGGGTGGCTCAGTTGATTAAGCATCCAGCTTCAGTTCAGGTCATGATCTCACTTTTTGTGAGTTTGAGCCCTGGGTCTGGCTCTGTGCTAATGGCTCAGAGCCTGGAGTCTGCTTTAGATTCTATGTCTCCCTCTCTGTTTGCCCCTCTTCCACCGACACTCGGTCTATCTCTATCTCTATCTCTCTCTCTCTTTCAAATAAATAAACATTGAAAAAATTAAAAAATAAAACCATGTTGACTCTTTAGGAGAAGAGAGGAAGCCGATCTTCACAAACATTTCATTTGCAAACTAGTCCCTTGCTCATCAAGATAAGATTGCTTTGCTATCATAACCACATTTTGTGGCATCTTTGAGAAACCACAGAAAAGTTATATATGAAAATCTATCTATCATAAATGTTGGGGGGAATCAATATAATTTAATTCTGGATTTGTATACCCAATTAATTGAACGGACATTGCCAATGTGATTCATAAAATGTGTTTGTTATGGTGCTTGTTTTTGATTTTCTAACTAGGTTAGTTAAACTATTTTAGAATCTCTCCTTCCTCCCAATTACAATCACCTGTCATCTCTGATAGATCTCACACCTGATAAACACAGTCACACACACTTATAGGTACAGTACAATTTATATCAAATAAAAACTTCACTCACATTCTGAGTCTCCATTCTTACATGCTTTGGGGAATAATAGACCTACCCCTAAAATAAACAGTATCTATGCCAAAAAGTATAAACGAGATTCACTATCTACTGGAAATCTATATATTTAAAAGTAATAAATCAAACTAACTGTTAAATAAGATGTATACTCTGACAGATATTATTTATGACAAAATAGAAAAATATAAATAAGTTACACTTCTTACATGGAAGTAGGAAAAATATCAAAGACAACTTAATAATTATACATGTATGGTTATGGCATTTATAGATTAATGATGTATGGAAAAGAAATAAATGAATATATGTAATTTATAAATTAGTAGATAGTTATTCCATAAAAATTTGAGTAATTATGTTGTTAAGATCAGTATTTTCATATAACTGGCGTTCAACTAAAAGTGATGATCTAAAAAATTTGACAATTATATTTGCATTCAAAGCACTCAAAATTTGGTTAAGATTTTACATGTATGTAGATTAAATTTAAGGTTAATACAAAAGTAATATTGTCACATGTAGTTTCCAACAGTTATATTTTTTAAATTTAAATTTATCTATTAAAATTAAAAGGCAAATACAAATTATAGTTAATGCATATTGGATTTTTAACTCAAAATTTTCTGACAGTGTTCTTTACATTTTAATATTTTATTCAGTTTCATTTTTGCTTTTACAAAAACATAGTGTTTTAATCTCAACATTACATTCAGTGTCTACGCAGTTGCTGGTATAAATACTTGCTGCTCTGTTGCATGAATTTAGGACTGAAACAACACATGTACTAATACAGTGCAATATGAATTACTTAATATTTCAAAATTATCCTCAGCCTGCTAGTATAATCATTATGAAGATTTTGCTAATTAATGATTAATTCTACAAAATAAATTAGCACATGGAAAAAAATTAAAAGCAAAAAATGGAAAATGAATATCCTGACATAAATACTTTTATACAATAATCAATTGGCATTTATGCTATGTAAGGTTAATAAATTAACAAGTTAATTAAACTGTGTTTTCTTGCATAAGTACTCTGGAACTCAAATTCTTCTCTTAATTCAAAGTAGTCCCTATTCCTCAAAATTTAAGCAGTGGCATAACTTATTTACCTTTTGATCTGAAGACAGTAAGCAAGAGATGGAGACATGTTTCTCTGGGGCTTTAAAGGTTTTAGTTACTGAAACAGTTGGATTGTGCTATTCCATCCTTGAGTCCTAGAACTTCGTAAAAAGGCATTCATGTATAATAACATTCTCATAATATACTAAATATGAGTGTTATGCCTGTGGTATGATGAGCCCTTTATAGCATAGAGGCCATGATGGGGTTCTATCTTGTCTAGGTCTAATACAAATGGATGAAGAGGTGGAAAGGGAGGAAAGTGTCATCACATGGCTTGTATACCCCTCTTTTACCAAAAGAAATTCACACAAACCAAGATCTGGCTTTTAAAAATTTTTAGTAAAATGCTCTATATAGCATGACTAGTGAGTGGCAAATAAGGTTATAAATAAACTCTCTGGATAGTTCTAAAGCCTATATAATCTAGCTCCAGAAAAAGAGCAGTGCTCTATATGGCCAGAGTAAGGTGTAGCTGGCTCTATATGGCCAGAGTAAGGTGTAGCTGAAGTAGAAGAGTGGAGAAAGCCATTCCCTTCACCACAGATTATGAGGTTATGACACAAGAGTGGGGATCAGCTGAAGAGGCTAGAAGAGAGACATTTTCTTCTGAGAAAAGCCTGACTTCACATAAGGCGGGGATTGTGATGCACTCAATATTTATGTCCCCCAATTTCATATGTAAACCTATTCTCCAACATGGCCCGAAACCCACTCCCTCACTATTGCATTGTACATGGAATTGGACGAATTCATTTGTGGTTTTATGCCAAGAACGAATACGGTATAGCCTATGTATTCAAGAGGTAGAAATTCCATAGCAATTACATAATTGCTGGGTGTTTATAATGAACATTTAAATACTTTTTAACTGATTCATGGCGAGCATTATGTCTGGGTGTAATGGTTGATCAACATTATGGTGTGTTTGGAAGGAAATCAACCTCCTCTTATTTGCCTAATGTTAACTTTAGGGTTATTTACTCCTTGAGTTTAGGGAAACACCTTTCAAACATTTGTACACTTCAGAAACACCTAGGAAGCTTAATTTAAAAACAAGCAAGCAAACAAACAATCCCTGAATCTTACTTAAAAACTATATTTCAACTCAGGCCAGACTTTAAGAAACACTGATTTAAACAATTACTTCCCCCCAAACTATCTTTGACAGAGAAAATGTATGAAGCTGGTATAAATATATTGGGATAGTGGCTGAAAATTTGTTTCAGAATGGATGGATGTTTATTGAAGAGCATGAGACCAGAAATGGTTCAAGCATGGAAACTTACCAGGCAAAGTCAAGATGGAGTGGCGGTGAATTGTGAAGGGGTTCCCTTGGATGTCCAAGTTAGAGTCTAGTAGAGCAAATCAAGGAGATGGTGAATTTACAATTTCACCAAGTCAGTACTCCTCTTTCATTTTTAGTTCTATAATAATCTCTTTGTTAAATGGTAAGATATTGTTAGCAATAGAACTCATTCTATATTTTGTCAAGCTTTTCTGTAAAGGCTGTGTTACTTCATAGACAATATGATATTCATCCTACTCATATGTTTCAAATCTATAGGATAGCATGCATTCAGGAGCAATTTATCATGCACGTCTGTAATAGTGCTGCAATTTCAAATAAGCAGCTTACATTATTGATGAAAAAAATTCTTGACTGTTAAAAAGATCTCTTTGCTTTAAAAATGCCTTATATCATGAAATGCAATCCAGATTGTATTTTACTAACTTTCTTGGTTCGAGGTGTTTATATTTACAGCAGAGTAAAATAGGATAGAATAAAAAACATTAACTTGATTTTTAGTGGTGAGACA
This sequence comes from Helogale parvula, assembly GCA_004023845.1. NCBI lineage: Eukaryota > Metazoa > Chordata > Mammalia > Carnivora > Herpestidae > Helogale > Helogale parvula. The sequence continues at coordinate 11,546 of PJEM01010796.1, read as the reverse complement.
AACAAGCAACAGTAACAAAAAAACAAGAAGAAAAGGTAATATATTGTTTAATGCCTAACACGATCAGCTTTAAATCCAATTACATAGTAAGTAAAAAGAGTGACATTCACTATCACTCAGTGAAGATGAGTTTATTAATTCTGAGCCAAAATGGACAAGAAAATGAACAACTCTAAAAAGATAAAAGTAAAACAGATGCTGTTGCTGTCAGGATGGTACACTAGATCAGACTGCTGGCTTCTTGCCCTAGTCCAACCTTAGAGATGCCACAGAAGAAAAAGTGATTCTGAATGGATAGGAAGAATCAAAATAAAGATTCTAAGAACTCCCTAAAGAAGGAGAAGACAGAACAGTAAGAAGCCTTTGCCAGAGAATTATGTAAGATCAAACTTTTGAGTAGAGGCCTCCTTGTTGTCCTGCTGCTATTGGTAGATTGCATGATACAGGAAATACCAGACGGAGCCCAGCACTACAGTGGTAAGTGGAAGGATCCTATCAGGGCTGCCCCAAAGCTTCTTCAGGTGAATGAAGTGGACCCAACAGAAGCAAAACTTGAGACTGCCCTTGGGCATCCTGATTCCTGCCCCCTTTCCTAAAACCTTACACCCCCAAAGTACACCCATAATCTGGATTCAGGACTGTGGCTTATAAACAAAATTTGTCTGAGATGTTAACCATGTTATCCAATCCAATTTATTTTTACATCTGTAAAATATGGTTGTCTCTTATTTATTTATTTATTTATTTATTTATTTATTTATTTATTACTGATATGTTGTACTTGTTTCTGAATCTTTGGCTGCCTTGGTTGTTTCCACAATGATCTTTTAAAATTCCATGCCAAAGAGGCAATTATCTTTTATTTTTATTATTTTTATGAGACTCTTTTAAGTGAAAGGTTTTTTTTTATTAATTTCACTCTATAACTCATATACTTTCCTAATTCATTCATAAGACTTTCTCATTTGTTCTTTAGATTGACAATCATGCAGTTATAGAATTATTATTAATATTTCTGAGTCTTTATAGAAAATGGTGTGCATGGGTAAATATTTCTCATCTCTGCTCAGGACTGTTTCTGAACATTATATAGGTAGATTTTGTTTGTTTTTCTCAGGTTTAGCTTGTGCTTTGATTATTCTTTATCAGTCAGTTTTATAGGTGGCACTTCATATTTACTATGAGTTCACTGCAAAACTTACACAGTTAATTATTCTTCTAAACAACTCAGAGGGGAAATTTTACCCATAGGTAGATTTTTTAAAATATATAAATTCCCTTAAAATAAGAAACTAACAAAATTATGAGAAATTCTAAAAAAAATTATTTGTACAAAGAGCACAGGACAGAAGCCCCAGGCTGATAGAAGCCCAGGGGTCACACCAGTCCTTCCAGCCTCACATTGGCAGACAGAAGTCTCTACACTGGAGCTCTTGTTGGGGGCTGGGAACCTTTGGGAACACAAGTAACAGCAGGAACTGAAGCCAGAAACACAGTTGAGGCCTGAGCCTTTGTTTGCCTTGGTCATGAACTTTGGGTGGCAGAGCCTGAGACCCTTGGCAATGTGGACATGAGCATGTTTCCTGAGCTGGGAGTGAGCAATGTGGGCAAGTCAACTGAGCTTGAACCTGCTGCCCTTTAGGATCTCTGAGCCTGATGAGGACCTTGATAGCCTCAGGATGTACATTCACGGACTTGGCATTGTTGGCCTGTAACTTCCTCATACCCTTTTTGTTATGCTTCTAGGCAAAGTACTTGTTCCTCAGGAACTTGGGGTCTACCCTCTCAAGAGATTCATATCTTTGCGCCTGAGGTTTCTTGATGCCATTTCTGTGCTATTTTCATGACTGGTAGTGTGTGGTGGGGTTCTTGGACTTGGCGGTGTCTGCACCAAAACCCATAGCTGTCAAAGTGCCTTCTATTTTTTTTTTTAATGTATTAAAGCTGTTTTCTTTGCATTGAAGATCTGAATCACAGTTCAAAACAGCATTACTCGTATAATGCTTTATAATTACTCATTATCAATAAAGACTCTATGGAACCCTCAATAATAAATTCATTTGAGAGATATAAAGAAATTAAAACATTGAAAATCAAATTTCAAGAGCTCTCAGAATTATGGGATAGAAGTACATACTTAAAGAATAGTGTGCTAGGAGTAGCTAACTTATCCAGACTCCATCAATACCAGTTAGATACAGATCACCAGAGCACACACAGAGGAAGACAATAGGCTGTGACTGGATGTGGACACTTTATGATCAAACTTTCTTGCCATGTTGTTTCTTATATTACCAAAAGATATGATTGAACAACTGGTATTTTTAAAGAGACTTTTCCTCTTCCTTGGGTTCAAAACCATTAAAATTGCTGACCATATTTCTTAAGCACTAATTAGAGGGCAACTGAAGAAAATCTAGGCAAAACATGGACACAAGCAATGAATCATGTTAACCACAAACCCTAAATTGCTAAGTCTTTGATGAAATTCCCAGATAAAGATAATTAGCAACATTTCCCTTTGTTTGACTTTTCTTTTGCTTAAGAAGAGAACTTATTTTCATATCACTTGCTTTCTTTGGGGAGAACAATCTGGAATTTCTTAGCTTATTTTGTGGTATTTATTCTTCTCTTGATATATTTCATTTACTGAATTCAAAACTCACAGCATTTTCATCTTTATTTGCGGGGTCCCACAATGTGAGATCTCAAAGTACCAAAAACTCTTTAGTTCAGGTTATGTAAACATGGATTGAGTTTGCTGGATCTGGATGCTGGTACTGAAAACAAAATACCCGCCTTCTTCACTTGATTCTGGCTCTTTTCTTCCATGAGCTACTGGCCATTTTTCTCCCATTGCTTATTTGTTCAGCCTAACTGCCAACACTTTTGACTCATTGTTGAGCTTAGATATGTCAATTCTGCTTGATTCTCTAGAATTTTCTTTTACACCCAAAACTATAAGCATTTATTAACTTTGACCTTAGTAGCAAAATTAGCTCTATAATCAACTATGACCTGATTCTCATATCTTAGCTTTGAAGAGAAGAACTAACCTTGCTCACTTTTGTGTGTGTATCTATCCAACTCCTCTCATGGAGAGTAAGATGAAGATTCCTGGTGAGTAAGTTAAATTCTTTTAATTACTTTTAGAATCCACTATTCCAACCTTCTTCATATACATATATTAAAAAATTAATGACTTCATGCTGTCAGAAAAGAAAGTATTTGCATTCAGGAATGAAAAATGTTTGTCTGACTCTTATCTGTGGAATTGGAGAGCAGATTTGAACTTAATTTACTACTTTTTTTTCTTCATAAACACTGAAGCTGAAAGAGAACAATGTGGTCTGCTCCTCTAAATTCTACTTGAACCCTTTATATGTGTGGGTGATGTAAATCTTCTTCAATCACTAATGGAATCATACTTATTCTCTGTCCAGTCATCGTCAATTTTTCTCATTGAATCCCAGAGAGCCTTTCCTCTTTAGTTGATTCAATGATCTCTAATGTTACTACTAAATATTTCTCTTTACACTCACCATATGGCAATGACTCTTTGAGTCTTCTGTATATACCATAATCTCCAGACTCTTTTCCCTACCCCCCATAATCTCATATTTGCTCAAATGTTCTTTTAGCCTGTTTAAGAACTAGTTTATTACATTTATATTATTTTATTTTATATAGAATTACGTTTTAATAGACATCACTTTTGGAAGAGTTTTAGTCTCTGTTCTCATTTAGTATTAATTACATTTTTTCAGTGAGGTTTTTCACTGTGTGTGATCTCTTTCATTCAGATACATAGATATATGTGTGTATATATAAACAGGGTTGATAATCAAAATGATTTAATGACTAGAAAGGCATAAGCATAAAGTAAACAGATTAACAAAACACATCAGAAGTAATAATGGCCTATTATACTACTCTGGAACATGCTGGCTGAACATTGAGTATGTGTGTGTCTGTGTGTCTCTAAGTATCTAATAATTTACAGATATAATTGGCAGAAGCGGTGCCAGGTTTGCATTTTGGAGAGAGATATCATTCTTTATAGAATATTTAATCTCCTTTCAAGTTAGAGTGATTCTCTGTAAGTTCTTAGATGCTAACTCTAAGTTGTCACCAATTTATTTTCATTTAGCTAACAAAATGAACCTTGGACTCCATAACTAATCTCTTGTCCTTGAGAGAAAATATCATTTGGCCTAGGGGTAATGCAATTAATCTATATTGAAGTAAAGATCATTTATTTTTTTAATAGTCTGCAGAGATGAAACCCCTTTCTAAAAGACATCTTTTATGTTTGTTGGCTTGTTCAACTATTTAACTTTTTAAAAGATTGTGAAAATGTAATTTTTGAATTGCCGGCAAACTTAAAGTAATCACCACTTTAAATATATTAGTGATATTCCCTATCTGGTATGGTTATAATAATATAGAATAATGTTCTATGTTCATTGAACTACTGTTATAAGTTTTTATAAAATTTAGTTAAGCATTACAGTGATAGATTATTGATACATAAGGATGTAATTCAAAGTAAATAATTACAAATTTCATGAGGCAAATTTTTATTGTAATGTGAATTATATAATTTTATTAGATAATTATACTGTTAAAATTGAAGCAAAAGTAAATAGATTTAGGTTCTGTCATATTTAAAGCAATCAACATTCTTTTCAGTATCCCTCTAGTCTTATTAACATTGTATGGCAAGTCTCTGATAAAACACTATGTAGATGGATTTTTTTCCTCTGGCTTATAGCTAGGTATAAATATTAAAGGAAATAAAAAGTTAGATTACTAATGATTGAAACCTTAATGCTATGATACCCCACCAGAGAATAAAATGTTGACATATGGAATCTAGTAACAATGCTTGAATCATAATTCATATTCTGTTTAAGTAATCATTTAGATTTACCCACTGATTAAGAGCAAGTTTATTACATTTATATTATTTTATTTTATATAGAATGCATTCTAATAGACATCACTTTTGGAAGAGTTTTAGTCTCTGTTCTCATTTAGTATTAATTACATTTTTTCAGAGAGATTTTTCATTGTGTGTGATCTCTTTCATTCAGATATTGAAAAGCATGTGGAGTTTCAGATTATACGGATTAGAAGACAATGCACAATAAACATTAACCTTTTATTAAAAAAGAATTTGGGGCGCCTGGATGGCTCAGCCGGCTGAGTGTCTGACTTTGGCTCAGATCATGATCTCGCGGTTTGTGGGTTTGAGCTCCGCTTCGGGCATTGTGCCTGGAACCTGCTTCGGATTCTGTGTCTCCCTCTCTCTCTGACCCTACCCTTCTCACGCTGTCTCTCTCTGTCTCTCAAAAATAAATTTAAAAAACCATTAAAAAATAAAAAAGAATTTATGTTATACATTAAGGAAGGAAGAGGCATTAGTAGAGAATTAGTATAACATTGTGTTTACCTACTTTTTGAGATTTTTTTCTAATTATCCAGAAATATTGTTCTTTCTCCATTTTATGTTAACTTTCTATTTGTAGACTAAAAAGGATAATTTTATTCATATAAAAACTGTATACTTTTCCTGGTAATAGGCTGTTTTCATGTGAAATCACAATAAATATTTTAGAAAAGAAATTAAAGACATATAGAAACAAGGTATATGTTGAATTAAGAGTCACACTATTCTCCTTTATAACTGTTATACTCTATACTCTCTGTAGTGGTGAAATTTACCGAAGCCTGGAAGATTTGAAGAATAATTATTCATAGTCACAATCATAAATAACAATAATCATGAAACTGCCCTTTAAAAGAAATACCATCAAGCAGACATCTTTAAACAAAAATAATTAGGTAATAATAGAAAAAAATATGGCATCCAACAAAAGGTTAAAAAATAGATTCAACCTCCTTTAAGTATACTAGAAAATGTATATGTATACCAGGAAATTTTTATTAGAACCTTATTTGTCATTTCTTTTTCCTTCTATTAATTAGGAGACTGTTTATATGTGTACAAAGCATAATTCTTCTATATTTGTTATGTCTTAAGAACATACCAGAAACATAAAGAACTACTCAAAACAATGTAAAAAAGGATCTATATGATCTAAATCCAAATTAGAGAGTTTGAAAGATGACTCTTCTATATAAGAAAGAAATTCAAATGTTTACACGCTTTGTTAAAAAAAGCCCTATCTTCAGATCCAAGCAGTTGAAAGAGGAGAGATAATTAGATACAAATTCTAAATATAGTTGGTATTTATAAACTTCTGAGTATAAAATAAAATTCTTAACACAATGTTACTGATGAACTCCGAAGGTGGCCCTCAATAGAGATTTCAGTGAAGAGGTACTCGAATGGCTATAAATGAGGGATTTTTGAAATTCAGTTAATAATAATAATAATTGCTATTACTCATGGAACATTAATGAATATATCTGAAAGTATGGTCTGTAGGTACTAACACTTATAGATTAGGAAATGAGACCTACTCTGTGTAGTTTGGCCACTTTCACAAAACATGAGATAGATCCGGGTATAGAACTGTGGACTGTCTGATATCAAAGTTGGTGTCAATAGTTGCTACTCTTCAGCTCCTGAAATTTTTTCTATAACACTAGAAATTGAATAAATTTTCAGTTGTTTCTGATGGAGAGTGCATTTTCTACATGCATACCCATAGCCCAAATCCTTTTTAATGCAAGTAGTGAACTGCCTAGGGCAGTGTGGCAGGAATAAAATATTACCCTTTTCTTGATGAGTTAATACAATAACATTTTGGGGAGGCAACTACATTGCATTGTATTTACTTACACATATAGAAGTGGGAAGTGCTGAACTCATGATGCCATGTACAATTTTAGAGAAAAAGTAACTTTCATATTGCTTCATTTATGACAAGTAGTTATTTCCCTGGAAGAGATATTGAGAGATTCAAGAAACTAGTGAGATTTTGGAACTTGGCAGTGTAGACCCAGGAAATAAACTGCAAAAACCTTAGCAACATAAAATAATATAATGGTTACTACAGTCTGACTTTTGTCTAAAGAAGTTGGGAGACATTATAATATTAAAGCAAAGGCTTAACTTGTTCAGATCTGTATTGTAGCAAAATCATTTTGGAGCTGTGTACAAAGTTTGGAGTGAAATGAGGGTAAACCAGAGTTAGAAGACAGAATTTAGAGGCTGTTTCCGTGGTTCAGAACAGAAATAATGAGGGCCTGAGTGAGTCAGATAGAATTAGGATGAATAAGAAGAAAGGTTTTGATCAAGGCAAATACAAGCTATCATTGAGAGAGCTTCATGAATCACTGGTTGGGAGAGGAGGGAGGTAATTTAAAGAGCTGATTTGAAGTCTTCCAGCTTGAATGATTATTGGAATTAAAAGTATCTATGATTCAAAACAACCTCGAAGCACTCTGGGGAAAGTGAGTTTTTAGGAAGGGAATCTAGAAGCCCCTTGTTTTTATTTTCTAAAGAGAGAATATGCTAATCTGATGTTAAATATTTCGTCATGTAGAAAGACTGGCTTCCTGGGTGACTAAAGTACTATTATAAAGTTGTTTTGTTTCCTTTCTTTCTGTCCTCCTCTCTCTGAAGATTTCCTGTATTCTGACTATTCCCCAACACTTTAACCAAGTTAACTTTCTTTACTGAATGGTAAATGAAGGGGATCCATCTAAATGTTTTTGGTTTGGTTTGTTTGGTTTGCTGTTCTTTTGTTACTGCTAAATCCCATGTCAGGAAAGGACTTCAGATAACGCCAAATCTCAAACATGTTGGATCAGTTTGAAACTGATTAAGACTATATTCCAATATGTTTGTCAGAACAGAATGGAAGCAAATTTTACAGACCTCTATGAACACTTAGGAAGTAGGAAATGAATAAGGCTAATAGTTACTTAGTGGTTGTAAGAGATTGCTGTCTTTACTAACAGGAATTTTAAATTTTTTAAATATCACATTTTTAAAGCAAAGCATTACCTTTCTAAATCAGGACTAAATAATTTCTACTACCTTGCTACCCTGACCAGTAAATTAAGAAATAAGTTATGGCAGCAATGGCAAATGAAAAACTCAAACAATTACCTGGAGAATACAGCCACTGAAAGTAAAAATAAACAAAAAACTTTGATTATATAAAACAAGATGCACCACTATCCTGATTCATCTCAAAAAGAATTTCCTAATCTATGTTTGGAGAAGAATTGCATTCTGTAAAACGTTAATAGAATTAAAGGAAAATGAATGCAAAGAAAGGTGGGAAAGAGGGAAGAAGCAGCCAGTTGCTGCATAGTTACTACAGAGTTTAGCTAAAATTTAAGTTAAGATGAAGGTAAAATATAGCATATACTTATAAAATTTTTATTTTATGTATTTAATATGCCTTTAAGGAAATATATGCCATATCAAAGAGTGCAACATCAGTTCTCTATTGACCAAAAGCTCTGGTTATTTCCTTGTATTGAGGTTGCATATCCTATCTAACCATTGTATTGTCTAGAATATAGTTAATAATCTAGGTCCGTGGGTTGGCACACTCTGGTCCTTGGGCCAAATAAAGCAAGTTTCTTGCTTTTGTAAATACAATTTTATCAGAACACAGCCACACTGATTGTTTACATATTGTAAGTGGCTACTTCTGCACTGTAATAACATTGTTGAATAGTTATGACAGCTCAAAAAAGCTAATATAGTGACTATCTGGATTTTTACAAAATTTTTTTCCTGACTTTTGATCTAGTTAATGATATCATGTATCTTATTAGGCATTATTATAAATTTGTTACATGTATTAGGTGGTTAATATACATATTTATACACACACATACACACACACTATTTAAATGATGAGATGATGTAATTCTTTTGTTTGTTTCTTCTTATCTAATAAAAAGCATATGACCATATTTTTATAATTTCAGCAGTTAATTTATTTACAAAGTCATATTTTGTCATCTTTTTAATCCTAGTATGTTAGATTTGACAAACTTCTGGCATTATCTTAAATTACTAGAATATTAAAACTGATTCACGGTCAAAGAACTTTGGAAGAAAACTGATCTATATTTCTCTGCTTACATACTGGATTCATTGACCAAATGGTTCAATAATCCTGACTAGAAATAAATAGTGCATCTTAGGCTGAAAGCTACCTTGAGAACAATTTAGTATATTCTAAGAACCTTCTTTCAGACAATTTCACTCTCTACTTATTCTTTCTTCTAGTACTGATATTTTGTTGTTTACATTGTGGCATAGATACTATGTAATAATTACCTAAGACTTATATTAGAACAAGCAAAATGTAACATATAATTTTTAAATAGGTATCTTGGTTTGCATTCTATAATAGTTTGAAACGAGGACTCTACCAAAAAAAAAACACTGAAGCAAAACTCAACGTTAAAAGGAAATCTTTCTGGTCAATTGTCTTTTGAAGTGATTTTAGTTTGTTGAATAAACTCTTTGAATACCCTGTGATTTAACACTAGTCATTCATTACTTAGTATGATATTCTCCAAATGAAAAATTAACTACGTTTTAAGATAAAAGTGTCATCAACCTGTGTGATTGATCTCTGAGGAGATCCTATAGGCTACAAAATGCTCCACGTGTTTGAGATATATCAGTGTACAATGATTGATATATATTCCTTCTCTCAATGACTTTCCAATACAGTGCATGAGATAGAAATTAGACAAAAAAGTAAAGGGAAAATAGTATAGTCTAATAAAATATAGCAATAGTGTAATAAAATATTTCAAAATTTTGACAAAGTAAATTAGTATAGTATAATATAAGGAAAAGAAAAAAGGCGAGGGTACAAGGATGATCACTGTTTTTATGATTTATAATTGGAAGCACTATAAAAAATGTCCAAATGTGAGTATTAAGAGCACCAATTTATAGTCTTTTCAAGAGCAGGACAGAAAGAATTGCTAGGTATGAATCTAACTTCCATGTTTTCTGAAGTGTCTAGGAGAAATTGCAATGGACAATTATTTAAATGCTGTTCTGTATGTGGGATGAGCACTTTGGGGACTTATTCTTGAAGCCAAACCATGAAACTCCAGATGAACAACAGCAATCCTGTCCAGTTCCCAAGGAAGGAATTTAGGGATGAGCTGGGATTTAGAGTAGAATTAATCTTCGAAGCACTACAAAAAATGTATTAAAAGAAATGGGCAGTGAGGTAATCCTCCAAAAATATGTTTTTCCCAATATTCAAGTGAGAAAGAAGTCAAAAATTCCCCCTTGGTCACAATTGAGAGATATCTTTAATATATAAGAAATAGGTGTTAGTTTCCTGGATGCTTGTACTGTTATTAGAAAGCTATCCAGATAGCATCTTGTTGGAGAAAGGACTATGATCAAATAATTTGGAGGAAATTGGAGGGTTTAGTTGAGAAAAATATAAACCCTGAGTAGAGGCAAAGAAAATAGACATCTTTGAGATTTCTGCCTTTGACATAGTGGACTCCTGAGACAGTTCTGAAATAGAGCTTCAGGGCCAACAAATGACCTGGGAATCATGAGGCTTGGAAGGTCTGCAAGCAGGCAGGAGGACAGCTGTGGACAGGCAAAAGTTGGTCCCACGATAGCAGGAACATTCAGCTCAACCTGGCACCTGACCCTCCATATGAGCCATCATTCCACCACCAGTACAACCAGGCACACCCTTGCTGAGATCCAATGTCTTGATTTCTCCAGTAAGGGCATAAGACAGGCAACTATGCCCTAATTTTGTGAATCACATTTAAGCTCTCCATGCCAGGAACTACTGTGCAGTCAGTGTTCTTTTTGGTTATTTCAGGAGGTAGACATTTCTCATTCTCAAATTTTCTTTTTGCGTCAGTAACTGGGAATTCCAAAAAATAAAAATTACAGCCATAATTGGGGAACATCAACTGAAACAAGAAGAATGGATTATATGTGTATATGTGCATGTATGTTTGTATGTAATCTATTTTTCTCTCTAACTGATCAGTACATGGAGGTTGTAATAGCTTTAGATTTATAATGTAAACTGGAAATTATCTATAAAATCAGTCAGTAGTCATGTAGCACCACCTCCATCAGTCTACTTAAAAATATCCCAAATGAACATGTAGTCCAAGTAAAACTGACCAAATACAGCTTTAAAATAAATCTCCTCTTAAATGTTTTAAATTAAAAAACAACAAAGTAAAACAAATTTCCTCATCTCAACAATATCCTTTTCCCTATGTTCTTCCTCTAAATAAATTTCAGAAAAGTCAATGAAATCAACAGAGAAATATACAAACCATGCAGATGGAGTGACTTTTAGAAGACAGACTGATATCTAAGCCTTTCAGAATTGACTAAATCTGCTTGAACATATGAAAATAAAAAAAGGAAACATGTGAGCCGCTCTAAAAAGGAAATTCAGCTCTCAATAAAATCTATGCAAAAAGAAAAGTTTTCCCTTTTGCTTTGGTTTGTTTTACATATTAGGCTTCCATATAAGATCTTGATTTTAAAGAAGTGGTTTTTGCTTTTAAAATGAATTTTCAAGGATGTTTCT
>PJEM01010795.1:39304-59473 GCA_004023845.1 Helogale parvula | reverse complement strand
CTCAGGAATGTACTGGGTGTGTACGGGGCGTGCACTCGGGTGTGTACTGGGTGTGTACTGGGTGTGCACTCAGGTGTGTGCTGGGTTGTACTGGGCGTGCACTCGGGTGTGTGCTGAGCGTTTACTGGGCGTGCACTGGGGTGCACACTCAGGCATGTGCTGGCACGGCACGTGTGAGGAACAGGAGGGAGGGGGTCTGGCTGGGGTGGGGCCAGCAGGAATAAAGGAGTAGGACGCGCTAAGGAAAAATCCTTACCGAGAACACGCCATCCCAGCGCCACCTTGAAAACACAGCACATTAAAAATGTTTTCCAACATTGTAACATCCTCAAAATCATTTAAAATTTCCAAGTGACACTGCACTCTGTTGACCTACCTGGATCATTCCAGAAACGCGTGTTTGCACGTCAGGGAATGTCTCTGAGCACAGAGCTCTGGGGCTGTGCCGAGGGAACCCCCACGCGGCCGTGCTGGGGTGCGGAGAGGGGCACTTCCATGTCTGCTGCCGTGACACGCCAATAAAATAATTTGTAAGACAAAGTTCCTCTTACAGACAGGAAAAGTGAGCTCTGTTTACGTGGGTGATTTTATAAGTGGCCCGAAAGATCTCGGTGAGTCCGACATACTTTCCATGTGGACCTATTTTCATGAGAGCGGATATGGACGCTGTAAGAAGACTGCATTCCTGACATCCCTGGACTAAGTGATACGCAACTTCCTGGCTAGGAAACCGGGAAGGTGTTTATACCTTAAGAAAATAAGCAAGAATTTACAACCAACCGAAGAAAGAACAAAAGGAGTGCCAGGCGCCATCCCCCCGCGTCAGCTCTAACAGGCACCTGGCAGGCGCGCTGTGCGAGGCAGAGCGGTGGGGACAGACAGACACACAGACATCAGGGAGCGGGGTCGTCCGGTGAGTGACGGCAGGAAATACACATGACTCAAAATACAGCAGGAAAGTACTGAACAGTGGTTACAAAGACATAGACTAGGGGCGCCTGGGGGGCTCAGTCGGTTAAGCATCTAACTCTTGATCTCACTCAGGTCATGATCTCATAGTTCATGGGATCAAGCCCTGCATCAAGCTCCACACTGACAGCACCCAGCCTGCTTGGGATTCTCCCTCTCTCTCTCTCTCTCTCTCTCTCTCTCTGCCCCCCTGTTCATGGTCTCTCTCTTTCTCTCTCTCTCTCTCAAAATAAATAAACTTATAAAAAAAGTGAGATAAATTAATTAATGATTATTGTGGGGAAACTGACCCTTTGTGAGGAAAAGCAATTTAAAGTCTCACTTTTCAAATACATAAAGTTAATTAGGAATAATTAAAACCTTCATTTTAAGCTATGAAGTCATAACAACAAAAGCAAAATATAGCTGAATATTTTTCTGACTTGTTTGGGGAATAACGTTTTAAGTATAAAAAGTGGAATAAAGTAGGGGCGTCCAGCTGTTTCAGCCAGAAGACAACTCAACTCTTGATCTTTCAACACCAAAATTGGGTGTAGAGATGACAAAAAAAATAGTCTTTTAAAAACATGGAATAAATCACAATAGATTAATAGACTTGTCTACATAAAAAGCTTCTGCACTGCAAAGGAAGCAATAAAAAGAACTAACAGGCAACTGACAGAATAGGAAAAGATAGTGGCAAATGACATATCGAATAAAGGGCTAGTATCCAAAATCTACAAGGAGCTCACCAAACTCCACACCCAAAAAATGAATAATCCAGTGAAGAAATGGGCAGAAGACTTGAACAGACACTTCTCCAAAGAGGACATCCAGATGGCCTACAGGCACCTGAAACGATGCTCAGCGTCACTCATCATCAGGGAAACACAGATCAAAACCACACTCAGATACCACCTCACACCAGTCAGAGTGGCTAAAAAAAAACAAATCAAGAGACTAGATGCTGGCGAGGGTGTGGAGAGACGGGCACCCTCCTACACTGTTGGTGGGAATGTAAACTGGTGCAGCCGCTCTGGAAAACAGTGTGGAGGTTCCTCAAAAAACTATCCGTAGAACTCCCCTATGACCCAGCAATAGCTCTGCTAGGGATTTACCCGAGGGATACAGAAGTGCTGATGCACAGGGGCACATGTACCCCAATGTTCATAGCAGCAATGTCAACAATAGCCAAATCATGGAAAGAGCCTAAATGTCCCTCACCTGATGAGTGGATGAAGAAGATGTGGTTTATATACAATGGAGTACTACATGGCAATGAGGAAGAATGAAATCTGGCCATTTGTAGGAAAGTGGATGGACCTCGAGGGTGTCATGCTAAGTGAAATAAGTCAGGCGGAGAAGGACAGAAACCACATGTTCGCTCTCATAGGTCTAACAGGAGAAACCTAACAGGGGACCACGGGGAGGGGAAGCGGGGGAAAGAGTTAGGGAGAGGGAGTAAAGCAAACCATGAGAGACTCTTAAATACTGAGAACAAACTGAGGGCTGAAGAGGGAGGGGGGAAGGGGGTGATGGGAATGGAGGGGGCACTTGTGGGGAAGAGCACTGGGTGTTATATGGAAACCAACTTGGTAATAAACTATTTTAAAAATAAATAAATGAATAAAAACATGGAATAAATCACAGTAGATTAACAGACTTGTCTACATAAAAGTTAAAGACTAAACTGAGTGGAGAGTGAAGGTCTGCAACAACCCCTCTTACATAACTCCTGCCGCTGTAAGATGTGAAACACAGGCAAACCCAAATCTTCATTAAACATGAACGTAATTATGAAATCTTCCCGTTCCTTTTTGCCGAGAAACAAAAACTTCTGCCTTTTCCCCTAACTGGGGGGGAAGGAGTCTTTTTAAACATGAAATCGAAGCATTATCTATATATTTCATTATGTGTCTGTTCACACTTTTGAAGTTTTTTACTACACTCTAACGAGCCATCTGTCCAAAAATTATTTTCAAAAATTGAGAAATTAGTTCTCGGGTAAATTATAGACGCGTCTGCGCTCGTGTTATTGGAGGTGGTTTAGTGGCTCCATCCGAGAGAAACGTCCCCGGACACGAGGGGGCGGTGTGGGCGTGGCAGCGGGACCCGGCGGGCAGCGCACGCCCTGCAGGCTAAATCTACACGGGCGTCCTCAGTCCCACAGCGCTCTCCGTGAGGACAGCGACGGAAACGACTATGCGGCCTCGAGGAAAAGTTTCAAGTGGATCAAACACCAAACGCAGAAGCTCCGTGCAGCGGGGCCGGACCTGGGAGGGCAGGCGACGCAGGACACGCACGAACACAGAGTCAGGCAGACGGCAAAACCGTGACCGCCGTTTGAGCAGATGACTCAGCAGGCGACACGCGACCTGTGAGCGAATAAGAAGAAGGCATTAAATCCGTTTATGGAAAGAGCATCCAAGGCCAAGGCCAAGACCCAAAGTCCACACCCAACTCCCTTATGTAATCACCCTGTGTCGAAGGCTTCCCTTCTCGGAGCCCAGTATTCTGGGCCCAGGACCATCACCAACAGAAACAGCAGCCTCACGGGTCTGAGAGGCACAGCCCCACGGGGGAGCTTCCTCGGCGCCCGATGGGAGGCAGGGGCCCCTCCCCCGCACGCTACGAGCAGCCCCAATCACAGATGGTGTGAACCCAAAACCCAGGCAGGAAGGGCCACCAAACAGAAGGAGTCAGAAGACCCCCAAAAGAGGGTCCATGGGTCAAAAAGTGAGGGTGCCCAGTGCACAGGACATCTTGGACTAAGCGGGACATGAGTCTTCCTGGTGGGAAGAACAGTGTTCTCAGTGGTCCGTCTCCAGACGCAGGCAGCCGTGTCCTGAACGGGCATGCCAGCTGTGTGCGGAGTGACAGGGTTTTAGATATCACAGTCGCTTTCCAAATATTAATTTATTCTTTCATTGTTGGCACATGAATATTCATACTTCAAGACTGTCTTCAAAATTAGCTTCTCCTGAGGCTTTTCTCAGTCCTTCCAAGGTGATGGGTACGGTTGGGCAGGTGCTGTACTGCACAACTAGCAGGAACCGTTAATGCCAGTGGTACCACTAGCCCGGTCTTGGGCCCGTGCCACTGTACGCCGTGCCCGTCGCTCCCTGCGATCCACACTGGCCTTCACTAGGGCCTTGATGACAATGACTTTCACACGCGCTCCCTGATGCTTTAGGTCACCTGTTCACTTTTCCGACCTAGAATCAAATGATTTGAGAACAGAGACCTAGATTCTCTGTTGTAACACCTACAGAGTGCCTGGGAACTTGTTTAGTGAGTTAATTCTGTGACTTGTGTTGTAACGTCTACGCCGCTCCATCACAGAAAGATCGAGGTTGCCTTCGAGTAGACTGCGCCCTGTGGCTCGGAGGCAAAGACCGGGAGCCAGCGGCGCAGCGGAGGCTGGCGGGGAGGAGGGGCCAGGGCTCACCTACTGAGGGCGTCCGCAGGCGGGAAATACACCGGCCCCGCTGGAGGACCGGAGCGTGAGCCAGGACGGGAGGGTATGTACCGTCACGGTGGCTGGCAGTATTAATAGGGACAGTGATAAAGATTAAGTAAATTGCTTTTTTTTAAAATGTTTATTTATTTACTTTGAGAGAGAGTCTGTCTGTGCGCACAAGTAAGGGAAGGCCAGAGAGAGAGGGAGAGAGGGTCCTTGCTGTCAGCACAGAGCCTGATGCGGGACTCGATCCCGTGAACTGTGAGACCATTACCCCAGACGAAATCAAGACTCAGACGCTTAACCGACTGAGCCACCCCGGCGCCCTGTGAATTACATTTCTCTAAGAAAAGATAAAGTTTGGTTTCATCCTTCAACAGACCAACCTCTTGAATGTAACGCTCACGGACTATGTACAAAGACAAGAAGGAGCCCCCGGAGTCTCGGAGAGTGAACTAAAACAAGCATGTTTTGGAGGGAGACACAATTTGGGAGAAAGAAATACCACATGGTGAGTTTCTTGTTTTAGGACTTTCCGCCGGAGTAACAGTATGTACGGCTGAAAGCTGTGATCAAAACTCACAGACTTCTGTTCCGCCAGGTTGGGGCAACAGAGGCTGGTCTGTCCTCCTATTGAAAACAGAAAGCTACAACAGAAATATGTGTTTTCAAAATATGTGAAACAATGGAGGTGAGTCATATGTTCTTGTTTCTTTGCACGGCTGACAACTTTGACTAGAGGCTGGACATTTTCAATTTCAGCTCAGGACGGAGACTGGCCATTTCTTGGAGAGAAGGGAAACAGGTCATGAGCCCTAAGACTTGCCCGCGAGTCTGCAGGTGACAGAGAAGGCAGCAGGGTCGGAACAGAGCTCGGTGGCCCCCCTGAACTGAAGAGACAGAATTTGGGATTTGGGAACATTATTTTTGGTTTTAAACCAGTGAAAAAGGAAAGGTGACAAGACACACCCCAACAACGTGGCCGGTCCTCACCTGTGCACGCGTGTCGGGGGAGACCCAGAGGAAGAGAAGGAGCCGCTGTAAAGGGACAGGCAGAGCCGCCTGAGGCTGAGAGCGGCCACATCTAGAAAGACCTTCTAGTATGTGGGCGTCAGTAATGTCCTCCAAGGGCGCTGCCTTAGTAACAGGAACGACGGAGCTCTGGAGCACAGGGGTTTAAAGTGACTGATGACAAGTAACTACACCGCATCCCCAAACAACACTCAACAATACTGAAACAACAGTTTTAAATTTAAAATGTCCAACTTCTGGGAGCACCTGGCTGGCTCACTGGGTTCTGTGACCGACTTTGGCTCAAGTCAAAATCTTGTGGTTCTTTGGAGCCCTGTGCTGGGCTCTGTGCTGACAGAGCCGAACCTGGAGCTGCTTCAGATTCTGTGTGTCTCTCTCTGCCCCTCCCCCCTCTGCCTCCCCCTCTCTCAGAAATAGACAAATGTCAAACAAAAAATTTTTAATAAAATGAAATTTAAAAAATGTCCAATATCCAATCGAAAAATTTTAGCCATGCAAAGAAACAAGAAAGTATGAAAAACAACAGAAATAGACTCATAAATACTGAAAATTCATAGAGAATACACTGAGGAGAAAGATGGGGGGATGGGCAAAACAAGGGAAGGGATAAAGAGGTGCCACCTTCCAGTCACAAAATAAATTAGTTATAGGACTGAAAAGTGCACTATAGAGAATACAGCCAAAATACTGTAATAAATACAGTGACAGATGATAACTACAATTACTGCGATGAGCATTTCACAACATACAGAATTGTCAAGTCACTAGACCGTACACCTGAAACTAAGATACTATTACATGTCACGTAGCCTTCGACTTAAAAATGTTTTGAATAAAAAGCCGGGGAACTATGACCCATCATCAGTAGAAAAACCATCAAAGAAGCAGTCTCAGAAATGACAGAGATGACAGACGGGACAGAAAAAGGTGTGAACACTGCCGTGACCAGTATGTGCTGTATGTTTGGGAAGGTAGAAGAAAGCACGGGTGTCATGAGGAGAAAAACCAAAGGACTGGAAAAAAGTGGGATTTCTACAGACAAAACTCCAGAACTTTCAAAACGGGCACAGATAACAGAAAATCTAAATAATCCTGCATCTATTAATGTTACTGAATCAATGTCGAGAAGACTTTTGATATTTGGCCCAGACGGTTTCAGCACTGAATTCAAATACTACAGAAAAGAAAGGAGTAGAAATGTCCCGTAAATTCTTCCAGAAAACAAAGGAGGAATAAATCCTCCAATTACTTCATGAGTCCAATTTAATATTAATACCAAAACCTGGCAAAACATTAACAAAAACAAAAAATAGGAAGAAAAATACAGGTCAATAGCCCTCATAAATACAAATTTTCTTAGCACAATAGTAGCAAATATAAATCTAGTACGTATGAAAAGAAGAAGTATACGTAAGTCGGGTTTATCTAAGGAATTCGAGATCGGTTTAACCTTAATCAAAGTCACCTGGGGACGCCTGGGTGGCTCAGTTAGTTAAGCATCCAACTTCCAACTTCAGCTCAGATCATGCTCAGGTCATGATCTCACAGGTCCATGAGTTCGAGCCTCTCATCAGGCTCCTGCTTCAGATCCTCTGTCCCCCTCTCTGCCCCTCCCTCGCTTGCACTCACTCACTCTTTCTCGGAAATCAATAAATAAACTTAAAAAAATAATTTAAAAAAACCAATCACCAAGTTAGTGGACAAAAAGTAAAAAACACCTAGTTAACAGAAAACAAAGAAAGCCCACAGGATTGTTTTAATAGGGTCTGAAGACGCATTTGACAAAGTTCGATGCGCGTTCACGATTAGAGGAGAAAGCCCTCAGAAAAGGATGGGAGCACCATCAGGCTGATAGAAAATGGACAGCTAATGTCGTCCTCACTACAAAACCATGTGCTTTCTCCTTAGGAGCAAAAACTACGACAAGGATGCCTCATCCCACCACCGTCACTCAACACTGTCCTGAGGGGTCTGTGCAGCAGGCAAGACAGAGCAAGACAAGGCGTCATGGTACGGAAGTTTGCAGATGACGTAACTGAATCTAGAAAATCCTGAAGAATCCATAAAATCACTGTAATAAGTGAATTTAAAACAGTGCTTGGCTATCACATTAATAAATAAAATTCATTTATAGCAGCCATTGGAAAATTAAATTAAAAACAAACCCATATTCAATAACATCAAAACCAAAATATTTAAGAAAAAACAGCCAAAAATATGTAAAGCCTCTACACTGAAAACCATAAAACACTGTAAAGAAAAATTAAAGTAAACCTATGTAAATGGAGAGATGGATCCTACTCATTGATTGGAAGACTCAACATAGTTAAGATGTCAGTTCTTCCCAATTGATGTATATATTCAGCTCAGTAACTCGATCTCAATGAAAACCGCAGCAGATTTTAAAAATAAAAATTGGTCAGTGAGGGGGGAGCACGAGGCAGGCTGAGGACAAAACACAGGCCAGCAGCCCCTCCCCCACCACGTGGCACATGTGTGATATTGCGTGGACGCTCCCGGCTACCCCAAAACAGGCAAGGACAAAAACCAAATGCTTAAATTGGTAAGAGTCCCCATCAGGGGCCAGAAGAAGGCAATCCGTCATAGCCTCAGGTCCAAGAACCCGCCCTGCCACTCTTAAGGCTTTGCTAGAGGGAAAAACCACCTTGGTTGGCAATAGCCACGCCTCCGGAAAGTCTCCAGCACATGAACGTCTCTGGAAGCTGCCTCTTGACCTTCTCTCCCCCGAGTCACCCCCACACCTCCAGCGCAGCTCCTCCTCCCCCCAGGTCCTGTCCCCATGCTTTAATAAAATCACCTTTTTGCACCAAAGGCCTTTTCAAGAATTCTTTCTTGGCCATCGGCTCTGGACCCCATGAAACTATCACCCCAACACTTCATCAGTAAGTAGATTCTAACATGTATATAGAAATCTGAAGGACCTAGACTATCCAAAGAAATCCTTTAAGAGAAAAACCATGTAAGAGGACTTAAAATTCCTGACTTTAGGATTTCAAAAATCTCCAGTAATCAAGATTCCACGATGTTGACTCAAAAACTGACAAGTGGATGCAACAGAATGAAGACCCCAATAATAGACCTTTCATTATGAAGTCGCCCAGTTTTCAGCAAAAGGGCCAAAGCAACCCCCTGAGGAAGAGACACCCCTTTAACAAGTGGTGTTGAAATGACTGGATTTCCATCTTGTATGAAAAGGAACGCTGACTCCGTGTCATACCACATACAAGAAGTGATTTGCCATGAATCACAGTTAAAACCAAAAAGCTTTTAAAAGAAAATATAAGAGAAAACCTTTGTGACTTGAGAGTAGCCAAATGTTTCTTAAATAAGTCACAGAAAGAAATAACCATAGAAGAAAAAAATTCTATTATATTCAAATAAAAACTTTTAAAATTTGTTTTTCTCTTTTTAAATAGGTTCCATGCCCATGTGGGGCTTGAACTCACAACCCAGTCACATGCTCTACTGACTGAGCCAGGCGCCCCCCAAAAAACTTCTCATCAAAACACACCATTCAGGAGACAGCTAAGCAAACCACAACTAAAAAAAAATTTTTTGCAAAACACGTATCTAAGAACCGGTTTGCAGGATATGAAAACTACTCCTACAGCTCGGTAATAAAAACACAGCCCCCTCAAAAGATCTGATTAGCCCCTTCGTAAAATACGGTACAGAAACCAGCTAATAAGCACAAGAAAAAGGGCTTAACGGTATTAGTCTTCAGGGAAACGCAAAGTAAAACCACAGGGGATACTCCCACCAACTTACTGGAATTCGCACAATTACAAAGATCGATACCGCCCAATCTTGGCAAGCATGTGGCGCAGGCAGGACTCTTACTGGCTCGTTGGTGGCGTGACAAAGGACGTCCCACTTTGGGAAAAGGGCTGCAATTCCTTTAAAAATTAAATACACACCCACTCTGTGACCCAGCAGTTCCATCCCCAGGAATTTACTCAAGAGAGTAACACGTAGCTCATCAACACGCTTGAACAACAGTGATCAAGATGGCCCCCGACAGGGAGGATCCCAGCTGTCAGCAGAATGGATAAACACCGGGAATCTTACACAGTGGAAATCTACCCAGCAGTAGCAGGAACGAACTGCTGATACAGGAGCCACGTGTGATTCCCGAGATTGCTGCACAGTCGTGGGTGGGCAGAATAACACCCGCTGAAGACTTCCAAGGGCTCATCCCTGGAGCCCTGACCACGCTGGCTACACAGGAGGCATCTGGGTGGCTCATCAGCTCACCTCCAATAGGGATGTCATCCCGAATCACACAGGGGCCATTGTGGCCGTTTTCCATAAAAGTTGAAGAGGAAAGAAGAGAGCGATGCAGCCGGAGGGGAGGGGAGGCCGCGCTGGCTTTGGAGACGGAGGACGAGGCTGTGACGCAAATGACTAACATAAATCTGGTGTTCAGTTCCACTTCTCGGCTCCCCAAACGCCTGTGATTCCCTAAGTGACTGGAGCAACAGGGGCACCTTATAATATGTTTGGTTTTTCCCCTGGTTCCTGAAATCACTTCAGAACGACAGAGGTGAAATGGGGATCCTTCATTGTTCATAACAAACGCTGAGCACACGTGACGAGGTGACTTTGGGAAAGCTCCCGGATGACCAGAGCATGGGGCTGATCACCCCAGGAACCAACCTCGTGATCAGAGAGCTAGAACTCTCGGCCCCACCCCCAAAGGCAGGGAGGGGCTGGAGGCTGAATTAATCCCCCCCGTGGCCAGTGATTTCATCAAAGTGTCTGTAATGAAGCCTCCATAAAAACTACAAAGGATGGGGCTCAGAGAGCTTCCGGGTCGGTTAACAAGGACACGCCCACATGCCAGGACGATGGTGAGCCCCGAAGGGGACAGACGCTCCTGTGAGTGGGACCCTTCCGGAGCGCACTATCTCTTCATCTGACTATTCATCTCTGTCAGTTACCGCCGCCGGTGATAAACCAGCGACCTAGGACGCAGGCCATTTGGCTCTCAGGAGCCACTCTAGCAAATGATCCGAACCCAAGGAGGGGCTCTGGGAACCTCCAACCAGCTGGTCATCAGACGCACAGGTGACAGTCTGGACTTGGTTTCGGTGTCTGAAGTGGGACAGAGCCCCTGCCCTGTGGGGCCTGCACCCTCCCCAGGTGGGCGGTGCGAGCACTGAAGGCACTTGCAGGACCCCCCGCTTGCCGCGGTGGAGGAACCCACGCACATCTGACCAGACGCGGGGTAAGAAATATTCCACGAGGAGTAAGGAAACACAGGAGTTGGGTTTTTAATACAGGGGTTTTGGGGGGATGAGCCCAGAAATGCAGGAAGCCTCTAGAAGCAGGTTGAAAGCAAGAAAACACTCTCCCCCACAGCCTCCAGAGCAGGGCCAGCCCCGCCCCGCCTGATTCCGGCCTGGGGAGACCCACGCCAGGCTTCCGTCCCAGGGTCCGGTGAGATGGAGTTGTGTTGTTTCAGCTGCCGAATTTGTGACAACTTGTCGTGACACTCATAGAAATCCAGTACCACTAAGTAGAAGGATTCTAACGTGAAATTGCAAATTCCGGATGGTTCCATTTTGTAAAGTTCTAGAATAGGCTAATCTCATGTGTGTGAAGCGACAACAATCAGAACAGTGGCGACGGTGGGGAGTAACGGAGACGTGAGGACCCTTCGGGTTGATGGTCGCGTTCTCTACACGATAGGGTCAGGGGTACAAAAATACATTGTCAAAGCCCGGGTAACGGACACTTAAGATCACTTTTCAGGGCGCCGGGGTGACCCAGTGGGTTACGCGTCTGACTCTTGATTTTGGCTAAAGTCATGTCTCACGGTTCGTGAGTTCAAGCCCTGTATCTGGCTCTGTGCTGACACCATGGAGCCTGCTTGGGATTCTCTCTCTTCTCCTCTCCTGTGCGTGAGCTCTTTGTCTCAAAATTTTAAAAAAAATTGTTTAATTACACCTGAAGTGAAAACTTGTAAACAAATGCTAACCGAGTTACTGGTTCATAGAGTTCAGCATTTGCGGGGAAGCACAGACATGCTGGCAATTTACTTTGAAATGGGTCAGATGCCTCAGGGGATGGACAGAGGGACGGACAGGTGGATCGATGGCAGAACGGACATAGTAAAATGTTAACAGTAAAATCCAACTGATGAGTACAGCGTCCACGGAGATATTTCTTCGGCTTTGTTGTTTTAAATTGTTTACTTTGTAAAAGGAACTGGATCTGGATGAAGAATGTAAACAAAACTTTGAACCAGAAAACCCAAAGCTTTATATCAGTGGCCGGATGGTTGGGAAATCTTTTCTAAAAGCTCATATCCGAGGCTCCCACAGATTTGATGTGACTGGCCTAGGCTTGAGCGATTTTTTTAAAAACACTCAGAAGGAATTTTGTAACTGGCACTGAAAATGACTGTGATTTGGAGCAGAGGACAGAGACAAGGAGAGACTGTTTTTAAATGATTCCCTTTGCATTGTGGGATCATAGCTGAACTTGATTTTCTTCCTTATATCTATGTGCATTTCCTAAGTGTTCTTCAGTAACCATGTGTTCTATAATAATTACAAGGTGAGTCTTTAAAGCCCAAGGTCAGTGCCAATGGCAGCCTGACCCCCATGGTGCTGACTGCCGGATCCCATGTAGGGAGCACGAGGACCCAGTGCAAGGCAAGAGCAGAGGAGCCGGGATTTAAGAAAACGAAGCAGTTAGTTGGCATATCACCCCGACAAGTTTTCAACCAATGCGATCTTCTTTTTACCAGTTTTTGTAAAAATACAGGCAATGTGACACTGGAACTAGGAGGCTTTTCATCCGAAGAACGGCAGGGGTCCTGGGAGGAGGACACAGTGACAGGACAGGTGGCTGCCGACAGGACTCCCCAGCACGGAGCCCAGAGAAAGGAGCAGGAGAGGTGAAGGTCCGCCCGCGTGCGTGTCCGTCCCCACCAGCGGCTACGGTCCCTTCGAGGCGGGAGACATGCTCAGGGTGTCCTCAGAAATGCTGACAGACCGCAGGCTCGCGCCGTGGCCAGCCTGGCCTCACAACGGGGCTCCCCGCAGTCTCTGCGCCCCGCACACACCCCCTCACTGAGCTGGTGGCTTCCGCCCCACTAGACAGGCTGGGGGCCCCACCTGAGTTCATGCTGAGGTCCGGGATGGCTAAGTGACTGCCCAGACGCTGCAGCAGGACACAAGCTTACATCCACCCGCCACCCACAAAAGCGCTGCATGCCTGTGGTCCCGGTTCAGGAAAATGGAACCAAGAGACCCTCCGTCTTTTCTGAGGAAAAGAACATAAAGGCATCGTCAGTTGAGATCCTTACATTCTACTTTCCAACAAACACCCTCCTGAAGAAATTCGCCCTTTGAGAGCGCTGGGCCAAGGCCTCTCTGTCCTGAAACAAGGAAACACACTTGCTCAAACAGCACCTGGGCCTTTTCATCTTGATTGCTCACTTTCCTCTGAAAATATGCTGAATGCCTGGGGGGCCCGTGGACCACTGAGGCAGCGCCAAAGACGGACGAGACAACATAGTTTCCTCTTTTACAAGCTCTGGGCACGTGAAGCTCAGTTGGTAGATGACCACGGCGCACACGCGTGTGCACACACAGGAATGACTGAAAAGTGGCGTGGGTGTTGGTTCCTGGGGTGGAAGGTGACCCCACACAAAAGTCAGGTCCACTTGGACCCCGTGGGTACGGCCCTCTTGGAGAAAAGGGTCTTTGCAGATGTAGCCACATTCGATCACTAATCCAACACCCGGCTGTCCTGGTAAGAAGAAATTCAGTCAGGAGCGAGGCCACGCGGCGGCGGAGGCGGTGTTTGCAGGGACACGGCAGCAGCCACAGCCCGGAGCCACCAGAAGCTGGAAGAGGCCAGGAGAACCCTCCCCTAGAACCTTCAGAAAGAGCATGGCCTTGCTGACGGCCGACCCCCAGGCCTGAGGAGGGGGAGGCCGTGCTGAAACCACCCCATGGGGTGATTTGCTGCGACAGCCCTGGAAACGTAGGACGAGCCCGGCCTGTTGTTCAAGCGACGCGTCCTGCTCTCCGGGTGCACTGACACCGGCTGTCCCGGCGTGGCTGTCCACTGCCCCCGGGCGTGTTCCTGCGGCCTCTGCCTCACCCTCACTTTGACCTGAGCCTCTCCCATCGCAGGCTTAGCTTAACGTGTTCACCTCACAAATAACACAGGCGGAAGATGCCCGGGGCCCCGACCAACCTGACGAGTCTTCTCGGTGATCCCTGACTTCGGTCCAGCCCCCGCACCGTGCCCTGCGTGGGGGAGCAGACAGGGGCCGCTGCGCCACGTTCCAGGGGCTTCTAGAGCCCAGGCCCAGGAGCGTGTCTTGGTCTGTCTTCCCAGAGCAGGGGACGCACAGCCTGTTTGCCCAGCAGCAGCAGACCTGGGGCCACCTGAGGCCCAAACTCCCACCCCCGGGACACAAATTTCTCGTTGAGAACAGCTTCAGATGGGTTTGTGGACTGACAGGAGCAGAGCCCCAAATGAGTCTCCCTCCAAGGTTCAGAGAGAGTGCACTCAGTCCATCAGCAAATGTCACTGTTTCCGACACACCAGACACGAGATGCTGAAGCCGGAGCCTTCCTATCGGACGGGAAGCATGTCACGCGTCCATTAGCTCGAGGTGCCCGTCCGTAGCTGGTGCCGGCCAGTGGCCGCTAAGGTACTGGGTGTCCTGTCAGCAGAGGCGTCAGGAAGGGGCCGGGCCTTCTCTGCATTCTCTCCCCAGACTGTTGGCTGTGGGTCTACACTTGGGGTTAGAATTCGGGGAGGGAGGGCATCCTGGAACTCACATGGGAGAAAAGTACATCTTTGTTTTTTCTTTTTTCTAGCTTCCACGATGTCTAGTATTTCCTATGATTATGAACATGGGCAAGAAAACTTGGTGACTGTATATGGACTGGTGATTTTGGTACGAACAGAAATCACATTTTCAGATCACAGTCTCTGCTTTCTTAGGTGCTTTCTTTTATGTGTTTAAAGAGGTTATTCTAGGAGCGCCTGGGTGGCTCAGTTGGTGAGCGCCCAACTTCAGCTTAGATCTCACTGTTTGTGAGTTCCAGCCCGGTGTGGGGCTCTGTGCTGACAGCTCAGAGCCTGGAGCCTGCTTCAGATTCTATCTCCCTCTCTCTCTGCCCCTACCCGACTTGCACTCTGTCTCTCTAAATAGACATTAAATTTTAAAGCCACTATTCTGAGCAAAGCTCATTGATCAGGCCACCAAAAGGGGTCCATGGAACCAAGAGATAAAGCACAGCAGCAAGGCAAACGTCGTCAGTAGAGCCACGAGCCCCAGGAGCCCAGCCTGAGTCCCCACACGGGGTGCGCCCCTGGCCAGGACGCTTCTTAGCAAGACAAGCCTGCCAGGTCAGGTACCGAAGTGGGGGCCTTGTGTGCGCTGGAGCGGCTGGCTCGGCCTCAGCTAGGCGGAGACGCACCTGCCATGAATGGGAGCAGTGACACGAGCCTGGCACGGGCACCTGCCCCGTTCTCTTGCTCACCTGCCCTATGCCACGGGGCCTGCTGCGCCGGGAGCCCGAGTCAGGCGGATCCCGATGTTCCACACACGTCTGCCTGGCCCCTCCTCAGCCCCACTGGTGAGACTCAGAGCCAGGTGTCCTGACATTATTGCTCTGCTTTGGAAATGAGATCACGGGTCACGTCTTCCCCTGGCCTTGCAGTGACACAGGGGAATGGACTCGGTCATTGAGCAAAGGGATCCGGGGGCTGTGGGCCCAGCAACTCTGTCCCCACCACAGCCGGCGGGCAGTCAGGTCCACACTGGCACAGGCAGGGACAGCGCGGAAGGACGTGAGGAAGGGGGAGGGGGGTGAGAATCGGGCCTCCGCCAGCACGACCGGCCTCTCACCGGCCGCAGAGGTGTCTCGGGAGGGACAGCCACTACGTCTTTGAGGTCTTCATACGCGCCACACGCGTCTGAGCCTGTCTCTGCGCTGACTCACCTGCTGCTCCCTGATGCTGCCTGCGCTTCGCAGGAGCCGGGAGCGAGGCAGAGCCGGAAGCGAGGCAGGGCCGGGAAGCCAGCGCAGCACAGAGCTGGGATTCGAACCCAGGACTCCGCACTCTGTCCTGGACCCGCATCGTCGGATGTCATTCGCGCTCACTCCTCCCCGTCCGTCTCCGCTGGTTCGGCTCAGCCTTCTGCGTCCTGCGGGTTCTGCGTCCTGGGTCCAGTCACTCGTCCTGGGCTACTTGCCTGGGGGACAGTGTGGAGCAGGGGAACGCCAGGCCTTCGGTCGGTAGGACAGGCTGGGGTTGCTGAGGCCGTGGGAACGCCTGGCTCTGTGCCTTTCAAGCCACGCTTCTCACACATCGTCGTCGACCACGGCAAGGACCGGCGACCCGCTAGCACACAGGTCAGAGAGGAGCCTGAGTCCACATTTCTAACCAGCCCCAGGGGGTCCGATGCGGGAGGCCCAGGGCCCACACTGGAGGAACAGGGACCTAGAGTAGGCCTTCCGGTCACCTTTCAAACGAGTGTGAGCGCGCCTGCGCCGTTCACGTCCCGGGGCCTGCGGGGAGGGCGCCCACGTGCCTGCGCCGTCTACACACCACCCACCCCACCCCTGCCCCCGGGTCTAGGGGCAGGGCGCTCACCCCACCTTCTACATTTATGTGCCCAGGCCGCGGGGAGGGCGCCCACGTGCCTGCACCGTCTACCCAGCGCCGAGCCTGTGGGTCCCCCACGCGCCTGCGCCGTCCACAGCCACCACCCCCCCTCCCCACCTGCGTGTCCCACACGCGCCTGCGCCGTCTACCCCACGTTGGACCTGCGTGTCCCCCATGCACCTGCGCCGTCTACCCTGCACCGGGCCTGCAGGTCCCCACGCGCCTGCGCCGTCTACCCCACATCGGGCCTGCAGGTCCCCCATGCGCCTGCGCCATCTACAGCCCCCGGCCTGCGGGGAGGACCCGGTGGGAAACAGCAGGAGGAAACACACAAAGCACAGCTCACACCTAAGTGGCTCGTTGCTGTGCGGACTTTTGGGTTCCTTCTGCCAGTCCCTGTGGAATGGAGGGGAGACCCTGGCCCAGAAGTGCCTCCGAGAGGCCCCGCAGAGGACGAGGAGGAAGGCAGAGGGCCCCGTCGCACCGCCAGCCCGCCCGCAGCAAAAGGAAGGACTGGCTGAATCCCAGGCAAGGATCTCAGCTCCGATGGGACGTCAGGCCAGAATAAGTGTGGCTCTTGTGGACCCTTCCTTGCTCCTGGAAGGTTATAACCAGATGGACGCGGGAGCCACTGGACACCTGCCCACGAATCTCAGCCAGGAGAGCGTCATCCCGGCCTCCAGCCCCCCGCCAAGGGCTCAGCGCCAGCCACACAGCTGTCACGCAAAAGTCTAGGGCAGCACCACGAGCCGAATGGAAGGAACACCGGCATTCCAGTTACCGTTGGGGGAGCTGAATGCCTCGTCTGATCCTGACTGGCTGTAGGCGTTAAATCTCAAGGTCACAATTCCCAGTGCCGAGATGAAAAAGTACAGCATATGACTTTGTGTTTTATGTCACAATACATAATTCTCTCTTTTATTGGCTGCCTCCTGCCTCCCTCTGCTTGCAGCCTTGATGGCGGGTGGGAGGCGCCCCTCGCTGAGCGGGAGCAGGCCCTGTTGCCATGGAGGCGCCCCACGCGGTGGGGGCCCGCGCTCACACAGCACTCTGCTCTGGACGCAGAAATGCACCTGCACTGCATCCGCGCCAGAAGAGTGAGGACAGCCACGGTCTTGACCTTCCCAGGGTCTCTGGGAGGGTTTTTTGGCAGAAATTTATGGGTTTGTTTGTTTTTCTATTCTGGAAACCATGGAGACCAGGAGGAATAGTTTCTCTACTCAAAACAGGAAATAGAATGTCGCAGGAGAGCAGAGCGACACGTGGGGAAACCTGACGGTGAGGGTGACCCGTGATGTCCCTGACGGCCCATGCGTTTCAGCCCACGCAGGACCCGGCCTCGCCCTCAGCACCCCTCTGGGGGTGAAGTGGCAGTTACACCCGCCCGCCTTCTGTGTCTGCCCCAGAGCCACCAGGCAGCCGCCTGACTATCTGGGGCCACGGTCTGGGTCTGTGTGTGTGCCTGCCAGGTGGCTGGCGGTGGCGTGAGTCTCATGACTCACAGGGGATGATGGTCTCCCCTCGGTGTCATCTCAATGGGGGTGACACCCACAGAAGGTGGCACACAGGCTGCAGGGCTGGCGGGCACAGACGGACCACTGTGTCAGACATGGAATTGTTCCCACCCAGAAATCCTGCCTCTCGGTCTCCTGCTCACGGGGATTTCTGGGACAAACCGGAGAGGGGAAAGGGACTCTTTCTGAAGCAATGACCGCCCGGGGCATTGCACCTGCTTCGAGAACGCCAGGGACAGGGGGGACACCAGAGCGCAGAGCTGTGTCGGGGCGGCAGGTGCGGCTCTGCCGGCTGGCAGGCAGCCCCGGGCGCCTCCCGAGTGTGGCGAGGAGATGGCTGTCCCCGCAGCTCGGGGACATTTCTCTCATGCTGGCTCTTCAGGGAGGAATGCTGGCTGCTGCTTCAGCCGTCCTCCGGTGACGAGCTTCTGCCCTCTCTGCTCAGCGCCTTCCGCGCCTCCCGCAGACACGCGCTGTGCAGAGGCCTGGGTTCCCTGTGCCGCGGTCAGCTCGGGAAGCAGATGTGCGAAACAAATGATCACGGCATCACAAAGATCAGCGTCAAGGGGCCTAGAAACACCCTGTGGCCCATCTGAGAGGCCAGCCAGCCGCCCACACGGCGGAGAATCTGGGCCATCCTTCAGGGTAATTTAACCCTCAGCCGCGGCTCCTACAGCCTGCAGGTGGGTTTGTGCAGTAGATAATTGGGGTATAATTATTTGAGTGTCAGCTGTTAGAACGCTGTTATTACTAACTGTACATCATTTTCTTTTGTCTCACGGCTTCCAATTTACATCTTTTGTGAGAATTTTAGTGCACGAGTGTGCACTTGTGTGGACTTTATAGATCACCAAAATGCAGACCGTGTACACAGCTTCACAAGGGGCAAAACCCCCTCCCTCGGTTGCTCTGGGACGGCGTGGCCCTGGTGGGATGGGAGACAAAGGCGACAGCACGGGGGTCCGAGCGCAGGCGCGGGGCACAGCAGGAGACGACTGATGGGCCAGGTCTGCTGGCGGCAGGGAAATCGCAGGTGTGGAAGGGGGCAGACTGTGATCGTGTCTCTGGCATTCGGCTGGAGTCGCAGTGCCCGTGTGAGCTCGTTGGCAACATTCGTGGGCCAATATAGAAACAAACGTAGAGGTCAAGTGTAGAAAGGCGTTTTTCTGTGCCAGAAAGTAAGGCAGTGTTCAGGCGATGGCAGGGCCACGTGGACAGACACGGAGGCCAGCCCGCAGGGCTCCCACTGGCCAGGCTGGGGCTATCTGAGCACCAAATGATGGAAGTAATGGCTGTACCTCGTGGGGAAAGCAGGAAGCCCAAGTCTATGCTAACTTAAATTACTGAATTAATATAGATTGGAAGCGCAATGAGGAACAGGACACTTACGGAACTGCAGCTTTTGTCCGTGCACAAAACAGTTACTCACAAGGAGGAAGAAACGAGAAGCCTGACGGTGGAGAGGCCATGAGGTGCCAGCCCGCTGGGAGCCATGGAAACCGGCGCCCCGACAGACACAGGAGACCGGGCCCACTCCTCCTGCCGACCCGACGGAGCAGAACGCCCCGAGCACACACCAGACCAAGTCTACAACCTAATCTGCCATGTGCCAGGGACACGAGGGTCACAGAAGTCCCGAGGAACGTTCCAGATTGCAGGACACCCAGGGGCATGGCCACTAAATGGAAGGAGGGGTCCTGGGGAGATGCTCTTTCTCTAAAGGTGATGTTGGACTGGTTGTTGGAGATGGAGCGAAGCCTGTGGACTGGGTGGCCGCGGGCCATCAGGCCAACGTCATCCCGACGGCGGTGCTGTGAGGACGTAGGAGAATGTGCTTTGTAGGAAACACACCCTGAGGTTCGAGGGTGACGGGCACGGTGGTGGCAGCTTACCCTCCAGGGCCTCAGGGGAGAAACATTTTGCATTCTTGCCAACTTTCCCGTGAACTTGAAACTCTTTAGGAAGAAGACGGAAGGTGCCAGGCGCCGAGCGTCTGAGTGACTAAGGGCCGGGCCGGGGTGGGGGTGGTTCACGGGTCACCAGTTTGGGCTCCGCATTTGACTATTTCCACCACTTCTGTCCACGGTAGTAGTAATACCTGTGTGAGGTTCCCCAGAGAGAGCGGGAGGTTCCTGGCAGCCCAAGGCTGAGAACCTTCCTCCCATGTCCAGGGGCAGGAGGAGATGGGTATTCCAGCTCGAGGGCAGGGGGCCCTTTGCCCTTCGTTAGCCTTTTTGTTCCATCAGGCCCCCGGGGAGGGATGGTGCCCCCCATGGATGGGACTGTGCCCCCAGGGATGGACGGTGCCCCCACAGATGAGACGGTGCCCCCACGGATGGGACTGTGCCCCCGGGGAGGGACGGTGCCCCCACGGATGGGACTGTGCCCCCAGGGAGGGACGGTGCCCCCACGGATGGGACTGTGCCCCCGGGGAGGGACTGTGCCCCCCACAGATGGGACTGTGCCTCCACGGATGGGATGGTGCCCCCCAGGGATGGGACGGTGCCCCCAGGGATGGACGGTGCCCCCCACAGGTGGGACGGTGCCCCC
>PJEM01010795.1:26374-39204 GCA_004023845.1 Helogale parvula | reverse complement strand
GGTGGGTCTCTTCACCCATGCACGGAACCGGATGCTCCTCACCTGCGCACACACCGGGTGTGGCTTGCCAGCACTCTGGTCCCGAAGCCCAGCCACGCTGGCCGTCCAGCTGCCCGTCACATCCGGGTCTGCGAGTGCTAGGTCTTCCTCGGTGGTGGAGACTTTCGGGAAGCCCTCCAGGGGGTCATATCATTAACTCTCCATTTGCTCCTGAGACAGAGAACAGCAGGAAGTCGGCCAGCTCAGAGACAGACCCCAAGAATCCAGGTGGGGGGGTGGTCTGCACGTGCCCTGCTCCCTCCGCTCAAAGCACGCATGTCAGGCTGGGTTCCCCAGAGAACGGAACCAGCAGGATGGGGGCAGGGAGAGAAAGAAAGCTTGATCGAATCAGTGTAAGGATTTGCTTACACGACAAGCTGCAAACCTAGAGCTCAAGTCTGAAGTCTGCCGGAGAACAGAACCCCTCTTGATTCGGGGGGGTCAGGCTCTTATTCTGTTCAGGCCTCAGCTGACTGAGGGAGCTCCGCCGCCGTTAGGGAGGGCCGTGGGTGCTGCTCAACATCTACCCGCCTAAACGTTCGTCTTCAGGGTGCCTGGGGGCTCAGTCAGTTAAGCGTCTGACTTCGGCGCAGGTCATGATCTCATGGTTCGTGGGTTCGAGCCCCGCGTCAGGCTCTGTGCTGACAGCTCAGAAGCCTGGAGCTGCTTCAGATGCTGTCTCTCTCTCTCTCTCTCTCTCTCTCTCTCTCTCTGTCCATCCCCTGCTCATGCTGTCTGTCTCTCTCTCAAAAATAAACATTAAAAAAATTTTTTAATAAAAGTTAATCTTCCAGAATATCCTCACAGCAACATGCAGGATGTGTGCCCACGTCTCTGGTCATTGTGGCCCAGCCAAGTTGACAAACACCATTAACTGTGACAATGGGTCAAGATATTGAATGGAAGAACCCAAAGGAAGGCAGAATAGTTGTTCAGTTCTTCTGGGCCATGTTTTCCTGCGATAGTTTCATTATTTTAGCACACAGGCGGTACACTGCCTGAATGTCACGGCTGCGGTCCAATGTAAAGGCCGTGTCCCTGTTCTCCCGGGCCCCGTCGATGACACACGGCAGTCCGGCAGATAACCCGAGAGTGGCCCGTCCTGAGCTCGGCTTACAAGTCAGAGACCAGCCTGCGGAAACTAAAATAAGTAGAAGACATACCACGTTCTTGCGAGGCGGACACGTTCCCAGAGAGGCTGTCAACTCAGGAAGTCCCTGGTGGGGGACATGGATCTCATCGGACAGGGGCACAGATGTTCTCCGGAAGGCGGAGGCGAGCTGCAGGACACGATCTCCGCACACCGACGCCCCGTCCTGCTGCAGGCAGATCACGCAGCAGCCGCACGATGAAGCGTAGCGACAAGGGATTGAGAACTAATTTTATTTTATTTTTTTAATGCTTATTATTTTTGAGAAAGAGACAGAGCATGAGTGGGGGAGGGCCAGACAGAGAGGGAGGCACAGAATCCGAAGCACCTCCAGGCCCCATGCTGTCAGCACAGAGCCCCACGCGGGGCTCGAACCCACGAACTGTGAGATCATGACCTGAGCCGAAACTAGATGCTTAACCCACTGAGCCCGCCGGGCGCCCCTGGAACTCCTAATTTTAATATTTGACAAGCCCTACTGGCCTGAGTGAGAGCTGGCTGCCACCTGTCCCCTCGTCATCACCTTGGAAATTGCCGTCTCGATTTACACACATGGTCGTCCCTGGGAAACTTCCCTGGCACGCCCTTGTGCTCGGCGCTCCGCTCCCAGCCCCGTGACGAAGAGGAAGGGAGAGGACAGGGCTGAACTCCACACACGTCCTCAAGTTCAAGTTGGCTCACCGGCCTTGGGCTCCTCCACACCCAACAGACTGCACTTGGCATAAGTCAGATTTAAGGAAACCGGAAGCGTGACGTGAGGCGAACAGGACCCAGGTTGGCTTCCAGGAGGGCTCCCCTCGCCTCGGGGCCTCGTCCCCAGGTCGCGATGTCAGTGAGCCCTTCCCGAGCTTCCGGGGGCCGGCAGGTGCCATCAGGGCATTCCCACCGCCTGGTACCTGGTGACCGCAAGGCCACGCCGGAGCTTGGGAGGCGCTGAGCAGAGGTGACAAGGCCTGAGTCACCGCCTGCCCACCGTTTCTCGGCGAGAACAAGAGAGAAGGCGTTGCACACACCACTCCGCCTTTATGTAAGAGGCAGCCCTCGGTAATTAAGTGCCTTCCCGGCCAGAGGCAGGTCCCCAGAGAGCGCCCGAGTCCGAGCAGGAATAGACTCTGGGCCCCGGGGGGGACTGTGCTGCCTCCCCCCACGGGGGTTGGGTGGGCCGGGTCCTGCACCAAACACCTTCCTGGAGCTTGGGCTCCCGGGTTTTGCTCCTCAGGCAAAGGGCCAAGCCTCTTGCACAGTTCGAGGACGCGCCCAGGGTCTGAGGCCCTCTGTGGGTTGGGGGCGTGGCCCCTGGACCCGCTGTGTCCACTGAGCGGCAGCCGCCTTCCGCCGGCTGCTGTCCTGGGCCCGGCCCCGCCTGCCCCACCACAGCCGCCCCGCCCCGCCACCTGGGCAGTAACAAAGGCCCGAGGGAGATGGTGACAGGCATGCGAGGCCACACTGCACGCCCACTGCACGGTTCAAGGACGCTGGATGCCCGCCGTCGGCAGCTGCCTACACTGGCTGGGAATCACGTTGGCCACCATCCTCAGTTTAACCGGGCAAGTGACCCGAAAAGCCAGTGGTTTGCAGGGGCCGGGGTGGGGGAGGGGAGGCCCTGCAGCTAGACTTCGGTGCTGTTAGGCGCCATTTATTTCCACCTTTCACAACAGAAGCCTGCCCCGCCTTAGGGGTTTCCAGAAGTTCAAGTGCCTTAACGCTGGTGGCTCTCAGTGTCCCCAGCAAGGTACTGCCCTGCTTTTGTCAAGGGGCCGAGGCTGTGCGGAGGGATTGGTCTCAGAATAGGAACTGACGACACAGCCGGTGACTTGAGGTACCGATTATCACACTTGGGTATAAAACCTAAAACGCGGCCTTTTCTACAATCCTGCGCTCGGAGAGGCACCTGTGCGGGGGACTGCTTGCGCCTCCGTGTCCTGCGTAGAAGCAGCGAGAGAGAGTGAGGGGCTTAGGGAGCCCCACTTCAGGGGAAAGTCGCCTTGCTCTCAAAGGAGACGACGCGGAACCTGCCCACCCCCAGGGACCGGGGGAGGTCCTGCACAGGCCCCGCCGTTCCGTCCGCGTGGAGACTGGGCTGAGAGAAAGCCCAGCCCTCTGCGCCATCATCGAGCTGTGCTCCTGGATCAAACTATACCTGAAGACAGAGTTTTCAATTACTGGAGCCAACTAATCCACTTCATTTTTTGAAAAAATATCTTTTTCCTTCATGTTTATTGATTTACTATGACAGCAAGCAGGGGAGGAGCAGAGAGAGGGAGAGAGAATCCCAAGCAGACTCCACACTGTCAGCACGGAGCCCGACGTGGAGCTCAATTTCATGAGCCATGAGATTGTGACCAGAGCTGAAATCAAGAGGCAGATGCTTGACCAACAGAACCACCCAGGCACCCCTGGCAGCTGCTTTCTTCCAGAGCCTTCCCAGACCACGTTCTTTAAAACACAGCCCCCTCCTGACCCCAGAAACTCATCCCCATTAAATAAACAACTACTTTTCTTATTTCTTGTCTGTTTCTGTCTCCACTAGGACGTAGGCCCCAAGAGGAAGGGCTTCTGTCTGTCTGTTCACAGCTGGGTCCCGGCACCGGAAGCCCGCCTGACACACACAGGTGCTAAAACGTTTGTTGAGTGAATGAAGAAGCCCCTGGGTTAGCGGCAGGTGGGGGGTAGCCCTTATCCACACGCCTCACAGCAGGACCTCCCAGAGGTGAGACCCTGGGCCCCCAGACGCAGGGGCAGCGTGCCGTCCGGGACGTCTGCAGAGGATGCTGAGGGTCACAGTGCAGCTGGGGGCTTCTGGGCTGTGGGACAGGCTGCGGGCACGCAAAGCAGGGACAGTTCAGGACACGGGGACGTGTTGCCCAGACCCCTCCGGAGCCTGCCAACTGCTGGTGTGGCTGTGGCGCTGTGGCAAAGGGCACTGGGGGGTCCCCGGTCCCCACAGTAAGGCCTGAGGGCCTGACCCCGTGGCAGGGAGGCCCCGGCTGGTGGAGGGTCAGGGAACACGGTGCTGAGGTGCGTTTGGAGCAAACATTGGCTTGGAGCCGGTGGGGGTCTGTCTCCATGAGGAACCAGGAGGCTCCAAACTAAGTCCCGAAGGAAAGGAGGGAATGAGAATAATTCGGAGCATTATACTGACTGACGGCAGTGAAAGAGAGGACAAGACAGTTCCGAGTTACCGCTGGGGTTTCCTGGAGGCAGAGGGGAGGGTGGCACTCACAGGGACAGCAAACCTCCCGGGAAGCAGAGGCCCGGGACATAACCACTCACAGAGGACGCAGGATGCGGGGGTGGGGGGGAGCACCCGAGCACCAGGGGCCAGGCCCCTTCCCCCGCGCTGAGGGTGGGGGGCCCAAGGAGGTCGCTCCTGGACCTCACTGTTCCTGCTTCTCCTCTGAGTCTATTCAGGGCCCTCCTTCGTGGTGCTTCAGGCCAGGGCCTCTCCCCCATGGGCCCTCAGCTCTGGGGGGGGGGGGGAGGGAGCGCCCTTGGCTCAGGGAGACCCCTGCCCTCCTGGCTGGCCCCTGCACCCCCATCTGCTCCTCCCCACCGGCTGGGCACTGACTCCCCAGGGGGCCGCCATTGGCCCCACAGCCCAGTGTCCACAGTGATGGGGGTTTGTGGGGTCCAGAGCCGATGGCCAAGAAGAATTCTTGAAGACGTCTTTGGTGCAAAAAGGCGATCTTATTCAAGTGTGGACAGGGCCCGTGGGCAGGCAGAGCTGCGCTGTAAGTGTGGAGTTTGATGGAGTCGCGGAGAGAAAGTCCAGGGGGAGTTTCCAAAGAGACTCACGTGCTAGGACTTCCCGGAGGCCTGGCTGCGGGCCTACGGGGGGGGGGCGGGGTGTTTCTCCCTCTAGCAGAGCATTAAGAGTGGCAGCTCGGGGTTCCTGGGCTTGAGGCGATGACGGGCCGCCTTCGGGTTGACTGGTGGGGACTCGCCAATCTAACCATTTGGTTTTTGTCCTGGCCTGTTTTCAGGTAGCCGGGAGTGTCTAGCAATATCACACGTGTCCCATCTGGTATTGGCGGGGTCTGTCAGCCTGCACTCTGCCCCCCGCCTGCCCCAGGCCTCCTCATCACTGTGGGCCGTGTGCCTGCGCTCCCCTGTGTCCCCACCGGGACTGAGCCCTCGGAAGGCGGGGTCTGCACCATCCTGGCTCCTCGGCTGCCTGTAGTCGCTGGCGTCCATCCAGTTACCAGCCTCGCGTCCACCACGTGCTACCACTCCAAGACAGCGCTGGGGGACAGTGGCGGTCCGCTGTGTGCGACGCCTTGTCTGCGGCCCACCGCGTCCCGCCTCCCGGCGGCTCTGAGGGCCAGGCTGCTGGGGCTTTGCACCTGCCCAGCCTCACCGGCTCCCGCACCGGCCCCTACACCCACTCCTGCGCTGGCTCCCCAAAACAGCTCCCTGCACCCGCTCCCGCACCCGCTCCCCGCACCCACTGCCGCACTGGCTACCGCACCTGCTCCCGCACCCACACTGGCTCCCCGCACCGCTCCCGCACTTGCACCAGCTCCGGCTCCGCAGGGGCTTCCTGCAGAACAGACGCAAGACCAGCATCATCCTGAAGACGCCTATTTGAAGAGATAATGGCTTCTCAGAACAAAGAGAAGGCAGACTTTAGATGGATGGGGTCTGAGCAACATCTCCAGACCACGGCTCTCTTGACTCCCTGCGGCTGTAAAATAAATGCAATTCAAACGGGAAGTTTGCTTAAATTCACTGGGGAGGCAGGAAATAATGGAGTTGAAACCCTAGCCTTGAGCCACATATTTGCAAAACGACTCAAAGAAACAATAGCAATCTTCTCAATGACTCTCCGGGGTCATTTATGTAGTCTTTATCTAGTAAGGACGTTGCTGGAGGCGACCGAGGTGATGAGGGACGCCAGCCAGTCCAGACCCAGATAAAATCCCTGTTTCTGTTTCACCCTCTGCGACACAAGTGGCCCGAGCAGAGAGAAGCAGAGACCCTCGGGGCCAGCAGGCCAACGGGAGAGCCCGGGGGGAGGGGGGAGGCCCGCCCAGTCCGCTCTGTCCGGGGCGCTGAGCCCGGGGCCCCCACGGCAGCGCGCTGCCCCTCTCTCCGGTACCGAGAACACAGAGTAACGGGCCTGCTTTTGCTCCAGCCCCTGACCCGGCCCCTCGGCCCGAGCAGAGCGGCCACTCAGCAGCTGGCACCTTCGTCCGAGGAAACCAGGTCTGGGCTCGGGCTCATCCTCACGCATTCCCAAGTCCCCTCCTCCTGCAGCTCCTGACCTCGGAGTCCGCAGCACCTGCCAAGGAGGGGACATAAGGCAGGCTGAGGGCAAGT
Source organism: Helogale parvula (assembly GCA_004023845.1). Classification (NCBI taxonomy): domain Eukaryota; kingdom Metazoa; phylum Chordata; class Mammalia; order Carnivora; family Herpestidae; genus Helogale; species Helogale parvula. The sequence continues at coordinate 32,696 of PJEM01010795.1, read as the reverse complement.
CCAGCTGGCACCCAGATGGATTGTGTGACATTCCCCAGGCACTGCTGGCTGCCCGAGGACAGAGGAAAGGTCAGAAAACAGCTGGGTAACTGAATAGAGATCCAGTTGAGCAGGACGGAGTCTCCATGGGTTTACAAATTAAATGACAAGAAAAAGGCAATCGTGTCAATAACCTAACCTCTAGAAACCCATCGACTCAGTTTCCTGGAGCCCCGACACCTCCCCCCCCCCACACACACACAGCGACGAGGGAACAGAGGCAGAAGGAAACGGCAGATAAAATTAAATCTCCTTATTACCTGCGACCCGGGGACTTGAGGCCGGCGAGTAAAACCTCCCTCCAGAAACTCCCCACTGTCTCAGCGCTGCTGCTGTGCAAGAGGGAAAAACAGCCTTAGCCGGACAGCAGCCAGGCCCCCGTCTGCTTTAGCACGTGAAAGTCTCACTGGAGCCTCCTCTGGACTTTACTTCCCCCAGCTCCATGGTACATGAACCGCTCTCTCTCTCTCTCTCTCCTCCTGGCCCCAGGGCAGCTCTTCCTGACCCCGGTCCTGTCCCTATGCTTCAATAAAACCACCTTTTTGCACCAAAAGTGTCTCAAGAATTCTTTCTGGGCCGTCAGCTCCAGATCCGCCCGTCACCCCAAAACTTCACCAATAGCGTCTCCCTTTGCCTGGTCAGTCTCTGTTTCTGTCTATCTGTTGCTTTTTGAGTCACTGCATCTCCATGGAATGAACCTTCGTGGCCCTTCTCAAATATCATGTCCTCGCTAAATCTGTTGCCAGAGTCTGGCTGTCTGTGCCCTTCTCTGTCTTCCAGAAGTTTATTTACACATCCATCAGCTGTTCAAGAGCAAGGATTCCTGTCTCCTTCAAAGGTCCTCCTAGCTGAACTAAGAATCACACTGACATGAGACAGACTAACAGGAGAAAATTAAAGCTAATGGTGTACCTACGAGGAATCCACAAGACACAGAGTCGCAGAGACGGCAAAAGGCAAAATGAGGTAGAAATGTCATCACGCTGAGCTAGGGAGAACGGGGCAGGCGTCGGGACTTCCAGGAAAGACACATAATTCACAGGCGGTGAGAGGAGTCAATGTTGGGTGAACAAATGTGTTTGTGGGGGCGCCTGGGGGGCTCAGTCGGTTGAGCATCCGACTTCGGCTCAGGTCATGGTCTCACAGTTTGTGAGTTCGAGCCCCACGTCGCGCTCTGTGTGGACAGCTTGGAGCCTGGAGCCTGCTTCTGATTCTCTCTCCCCCCTCTCTCTGACCCTCCCCTGCTCATGATCTGTCTCTGTCTCGCAAAAATAAATAAATATTTTTTAAAAAATGTGTTTGTGGCCACACAGACACAATGGGACGCAGAGGACTTTGATCAAACCGGCCGTGCCAGGTTCCTGGTCCTCATCTACACCCCGAGTTCAGGGTGTACCTGTGCTTATTTACTGGGATCTGGCTCCCGAGGCAGAGCCTCTGTCTCAATTCTTTCTTCCACTTTGAGGGGAACACAAAGAGCCTTTCCTTAATCTTCTCGTTTTTTATTGCCTTTTTAAAACAGTTTTTTAAATATTTATCTTTAAGGGGGGAGGGGCAGAGAGAGAAAGAGACACAGAATCCCAAAGCAGGCTGCAGGCTGCAGGCTCCGAGCTGTCCGCACAGAGCCCGATGCGGGGCTTTAACTCAAGCTGTGCGGTCATGACCTGAGCTGAAGTCAGACGCTCAACCAACCGAGCCACCCAGCTGCCCCTTGATTGCCTTCTTAAAATAATCTTCATGCCAACGTTGCTGTGGAAATGTTGGCGTTTGGACTGAATGGCTAAGAAAGCATTCTTAAGACATCTTCCGTGCAAAAAGGTGGTTTTCTTACAGCTCGGGGACAGGACCCGGGGGCAGAAAGAGCTGCACCAGGGTCGTGGTGTGGTGACGGATTACATAGGTTCAAGTTGGGAGGGGTTAGGGGCAGCACAGGCGTCCGCGGAATTTTGGAAACAAGATTTCCAAGACCCGGAGGGGGCTCGCTATTGTTAGGAAAATACCATTTATTACCGGTTCGGTGAGAACTCAGCCATGAGACCCTTCAGGTGTGTATCAGGGGCCATGAGCTTAGAGGATGAGTGTCAACATGTATCTAGAGAGAGTAGAGATAAAAGAAGTTTCCAAAGAAATTTCTATGTTTGAAGGAGACTCAGGGACTAACATTATCGGGAAAACGTTAAGCTGAGGTCACCTTTTACCCCCAGCAAAGTGTCACCATCGAGGCCGCTGCGCTCCTAGAGGGAGGTCACTTGGCCTGTCACGGACCTGGACTGGGCTGTGAGCTGTAAGGACATTTCATTTCTTCCTTTGCCTTCGTTCCCCACGTCAGTGACCCACCCAGTTGGCTGTAACTATTCGCATCTTGAAATGTCCCCGTTGAGAATCTATTAAGTGCTTTCTCATCTTTGTGAGAAATGGCTTGTGGTTCCCAGAAAGGCAAATGTTCCAAAGGATAACGTCAGTCTTGTTTAAAACCTCCCTTCAGCCCTGATCAGGCAAGCTGACGGTACTGCACGGGTTTAACTTCGCCCAGAGCTGCAGGGCCCTCCCCTCCAGCGGTTCCCGGCCCCTGGGTCTGTAGGGCCATTTTCCAGGGAGCTCCTCTTTGGAGTAACGGTGTCTCAGTGCGTAAGCTCGATTCTACAGAGTACAAGGGCCCGCAGCCAGACCCGTCTCGTCCGTTGGCGGGGGTCGTGGGTCCCCATCCCTGTCCGTTGGCCGGGGTTGTGGGTCCCCATCCCCAGGACCTCTGAATATGACCTCATTTGGAAATAGGGTCTTTGCAGTTGTAATCAACTTAAAATGAGGTTGTTGGGGTGGCCCTTGGCCATGATGACTGGTGTCCTTCTAAGAGAGAGGAGAGGGGACCTGACATGGGACAGGCACACAGAGGGAGTGGCCGCGTGGAGACAGAGGCAGGGGCTGGGATGATCATCTGCTCGCAGAGGGCTGGCGGGGGCCACAAGAGACACATGAGGACGCTCGCTCCAGCGTTCAGAGCGAGCGCAGCCCTGCCCGCGCCCTGGGCTCAGGCACCAGGCCTCCAGAACCACAAGAGAATACATGTCTGTTGTTCTAAGACCCCCCGTTTATGGTCCCTTGTGCGGCAGCCCTGGGAACACGCAGAGCCTTAAAGATTCACCTTGCGGGGAAATAAAATCAAGACTTGCTCTGAGGAGACATTCAGCATCTTTTTAAAAACCTGCTGGCTGCTGGACTCGATCACACCCACCTGTCCGCCGACGGTAACCAGAAAGCGGGAGAGGAGGCGTCAGTTGTCCGAACAGCCTCACCTCTAATGGCCACTCAATCCGGCGGGTTCCTGTTATGCACAAGGTTCTGAACATACGCGCGCTCCGAGGATTTCGTAAGTTGATGAATGTCCTGAGGTGCTTAGCACAACGCCCAGCACAGAGCACCCTCTACTTTCAGGGTCTGACAAATAGAAGGACCAGGACAGATGGACGGGTCGTAGTTTAAGCCACACGGCCAAACACGCGTGAAAAGGGCGGAGAGCCTGGAGGAATGACGTTGAGTGCTCACCATGCATAGGAGGCCCGTTTCACAGGGCGCTCGGTGTCCTCGGCCCACCGATGTCCGGTGGTGAGTCTGTGGGCAGCACCTGCGGCCCCGACCACCCACGAGCGAAGCCACGCGGTCCCGCGCCCAACGGGAAGGCGCACCATCCGCGGGGCAGCCCTGCCCTCCCGGCCACCCCGAGTCACGGGACCTGTGAGGACTGTTCACCGGCGGCCCCGGCGCTCCCGCGGCTGGGCTACCTCCTCACGGGAAGGAACCGACGCAGGATTTGAACTGCGTTCAGTCTGCAGGTCAGAGCACCGGTCAGAGCATCTCGCCCGCCAGCACCAGGCCCTCGGGGGACACACCCATGCGAGGCCACCAAGGGGGGACCTGGCTGACCGTGTCCTGTTCCCTCTGGCCAAGAGAAACAAGACATGTCCACCCTGAGCCAGGAGGCGGAGATGCCCGGCCCGGTGTCAGCCTGATCCGGGTGCAAGGACAGGCCCCATCACAGCCCTCGCGAGCAGGCAGAGGCCTCCTGAGCCCCTGGCAGGTGCCCAAACTCGGGGGTGCCCACCTCGTCCACGATGCGGAGGCGCTCAGTAACAGAGAAACAAGGAAAATCTGTGTCCTTTATTCCAGCTACCAAGCCGCGGCGAAAGCCTGAGACATTTCCTTCCCTTCCGAGTCCCCACGCGGCACCCAGCCTGATGGGGCCGTGGGATCGGCTCCCAGACGGGAAGACAGTCAGACGGACGGAGGCGGCTCCTGGTAGAGACAGCTGTGAGCAGACGGTTTCACGTGGGGGCTGCTCGTTGACAAGCGGCGGTTTGTGAATCCCTCCTGCTTTGCAGACAGCGCCCCCGGAGTCGGGGCGTCAGCGAGCTGCCCCGTCGGGTGGGGGGTAGAAGGCGGGGCCGTCCTCACAGACCTCCAGCCCCGGGCCCGCCCCCGCTCTGGGCCGTCGGGACGGGGGCTCGGCGGGCTCCCCGGGCTCCGTGCAGTCCCGCAGCTGCAGCCCCTTGGTGAAGCACAGCTCTATCTGGCCGATGGTCTGCACCTCCTCCCCCTGGAAACGGAAGACAAAGACGGCTCGGAATCTGATCTCTGATGGTCATGTCGAGGGTCGTCAGATCTTAGACCCTGAAGAGGCAAGGGGTGACTGCAGACTGGGGCTCCAGGCGCCAGGAACGACTCCCTTCCCAATGGCGACTGGGGCCAGGGACCCAGGGTGCCGGGCAGTGGGCATGGGCCCACCACCCAGCTCCCCGTGCCAGCCCAGCAGCCGCGCCGCGTGTGGGGACGCCGCCCAGACCTCAGACCCACGCCGCTCTGTGCACACAGCAGGCGTCTCACGGCGCCAGGTCGGGTGGTTTTGTACCCGAAATGGGCCGATGGTTCCCTAGTGCTAACAGGCCTCAAGTCCTTATCAAGGCTGACAAAAGAAACTACAAATACCTACGACTAAAATGACCAAAACTAACAACGTTAACCCTGAGAATTTTTCGGACTTAGAACATTTAATACGCCCCCTGCCTGCCCCTGGTCCACCCGTCCTTCCGGAACACGTGTGGTCCTGCTGGGACCGAGTCTCAAGGACACAAACCCGCTCTGGCAGGGCGTCGAAGAGTGACCCGTTTACACAGAAACCATTCCAGCTGGTGAGCGCGCAGCGCTCGGGGGATTTCTGGGGTGTCCCCGGCGCTCAGCGCAGCACGCCCCCAATCCCCACCCGTGCCCTCTGCCGACGTGACACCACGTCACGGCTACGTGACACACCGGCGTGTCTGTCTCTTGGTCTGCCCTCTCCTTTGCCTTTGCTCGCTTGTTTTGTTGCTCAAGTCCCACATTTCAGCTGAAATCATGATACTTGTCTTTCTCGGACTTATTTCGCTCAGCATAATACTCTCTAGCTCCACCCACATCGTGCGGACGGGGGGCGGGACTTCTTTCCGCTCCGGCAGGGTGATACTCCCTCACATATACTCCACCGTCTTTACCCGGCCGGCCGGCAGGGGGCGCTCGGGCTGCCTCCCAATTTGGCGGCTGTAGCTAATGCGGCTCTAAACATCCAATGCAAGAGGGGGTCATGCTAAGCGAAGTAAGTCAGGAGGAGGACAGATACCATGTGTTGTCACTCACAGGTCTAACAGGAGAAACCTAACAGGGGACCATGGGGAGGAGACAGGGAGGGAAAGAGTTGGGGAGAGGGAGGGACGCAAATCATGAGAGACTTTCGAATGCTGAGGGCTGAAGAGGGAGGGGGGAATGGGAAGGGGGTGATGGGCATGGAGGGGGCACTTGTGGGCAAGAGCACTGGGTGTTCTATGGAAACCAACTTGGTAATAAACTATTAATAAAATTAATTAATTAATTTAAAAAAAAGAAACAGAATTGTTGGGGATAGTTCTTAAATGCAAAAAAACAAACAAAAAAACCCAAAACATCCAATGTATGCATCCCATTAGGGACTGGAAAACATACAGAGCACATGCGTGTGTACCCACACTCACACACACCTCCACACACATGCCTGTGTGCACCCCTCACGCAGGCCTCTGTGCACCCACACCCACACCTGTGTGCACCGCATCCACACACGCTCACACATGCTCACGCACACACCCACGCACCCCTCACGCACACACATGCGCCCACACCCACGCACCCCCCATGTACATACATGCACACACACCCATGCACCCCCCATGTGCGCGCACACACACACACTCCCCCATACGCCTGTGGCACACACACCCAC
>PJEM01010795.1:0-26274 GCA_004023845.1 Helogale parvula | reverse complement strand
TGAACTCGTCTCCTTAATAAAGACAGAAAGGGCAACAAAACAGCATATCTGACCGATTTTGGCGGAAGACACTGGACTTTAGGGATGACACCGTATACGCTGGCAAGGGCGTCTTTAATGTCTGAAATCTGGAACGGAAGAAAATGCATTGTTAGAAATGACGCTTGGAAGAGGCGGCCCAGTGGCTCCGCCCCAAGTGGGCGTGGCTCTCGCACAATCCACAGACAAGGCTCCAAGTCGCCAGGGGAGAGGCTGTCCCCGCGTGGGCTTCACCCACAGACCCCGGTGGCACCCACAGGTGCCCACCCAGTCTCCATCCTCCCCCTGCCGGGCCCTCCTGTGCCCACCCAGAGCCCGGAGCCGCGTGCCAAGCAGAGACTCCCCGCAAGACGCCCAATCCCGCCTCATGTCTGGGCTCCCACTGCTTCCCAGCCCCAATGAGGCATCCTCAGCCAGACCAGGCTCCCAAACATCTGCCATCAGTGCTATCACGGAGCTGAAATCACTTCTCCGAGGGGCACATTCTGGGCGAAAGTGAGCCTGGGGGACCGATGGGGCCCTGTGGACACACTCTCGCATAGGCCGCGGACACTGCACAGGGTCACGGATCCCTCCGCCCCCGGGTCCCAGCAGGGAGGACAGTCAGCAGGAAGCGCCAGAAACCACAGAACACCAACAAAAGTGCGTGCGATTCACATCACAGTCAGGAGACTGCAGGAGGCCGGGTCTGCAGCCAGGAACCACTACAATCAGCCACTTTAAATCTTTTGTTTTAATCCCCAGACGTTAAAATAGTTAAAACAGAGAACCTGACAGGTTCCCTACAGCAGGGGTCAGCAAGCTCATGCTGGGATGGACCCGAGTAAGTACTTCAGGCTCCGAGGGTCACTAGACTCCCTCCGCCTGACACCTACGCAGTGTGAGTGACCACAGGTGACGGTAAAGGACGGGTGTGGCCATGAGCTGGGGAGACTGTTTATAAGATCAGGCTGTCTGGGGGCGCCTGGGGGGCTCAGTCGGTTAAGCGTCAAACTTCAGCTCAGGTCATGATCTCACGGTTCGGGGGTTCAAGCCCCGCGTTGGGCTCTGTGCTGACAGCTCAGAGCCTGGAGCCTGCTTCGGATTCTGTGTCTCCTTCTCTCTCTGCCCCTCCCCTGCTCATGCTCTGTCACTCTCTCTCGCAAAAATGAATAAACGTTAAAAAATTTTTTTAAACTCAGGCTGTCATGAGTGGACACTTACCCTCCACGTGAGCTCCCCAGCCAGTGAGATCTGGCCGTGGTTACGTGACTATAGTTTTCTCATGGAAACAACAACAAATCTGAGGTTTCTTCCTCAAACAAAATACCATAAGCCTGAATGTGCTTTGCAGACGCGTAGCCCCGCCCTGTGCGAACGCAGAACGCCCTTCTCACCAGGGGCCATGGGTCTGTGCTTCAACATCATTGGTTTAAGTCATTTCAGTCTACACTCAACATGCACAGGGAAACAAAATTTAAATAAAATCTGTTGGAAACATAACAGTGAAGTGGGAGGGGGCTTGTCTGGGCCACTTTAAAGCCCAAGGGTCGCTCACAGGCTGCAGTGACCCTGCACCACAGCCGGGTGCCCCAGCGCTGGGGTAGGAAGCTGAAAGTGACACTCACCTGGTAGTAATTGATAGATGGCTTTATTCCCAATTTTTGGAGCATGCTACAATTTAAATGTAAAAAAATTAGTGGCATTGTAAGGTACGTTTTCCTTTATTTTTTCAAACATCCTATCTCATGATATAAATTAAAAGTCTGAACAGAAAGCACTTGCCATCTACACTCTGGACAATAAACCTGTGAGCAAGGGCAGCGAATAAATGGCACTCAGGCACCCTGACCACCCCCCTCACCTACCGCGCTCCAGAGAGTGGGAAGCTCAGGCGTTGGCACACACGTGACCACCTACTGGCCACGCCTTTTAAAAAGATAGCAACTGAGTTGGGATTCCAGGCTTATCCTAGAAAACCACACTTGGTGAAATCTACATACATTCAAACACCCACAGACTTGAATCATTTCCTGAAGCACATGGCTCTGACCAGCCATCCCATCGAACTACCACACGGCTAACTCACTCGTTAATTACGGAGCACGCTATCAACAAGTCTCAGCTTAGGAATCCCCAAACAGCACTGAGCCCCCAGCATGTCCCCCCAGCACCCGAGCCCCCCATCCGGGCTTCAATCACACAGAACAGACGCGGAGACTGGGCTGCCTTCCCTGGACATGGACACAGCCAGGTGAGGGGAAAACCAGACTGACCAGGGCCGTGATTTCCAGCGACGCCACATACTGCGCCGACAAGACAGTTTTTGTACAGAGCACGCCACTAAGTGCTGGAATCTCTGCTCAAACAGGCAGGACCGGGTGGTGGGCGGGGGTCCTCTGAGCCCTAGAAATAAACGTGCCCTTGCCTGGTGCGTGGCCAGTATGCAGGTTTCAAAGCCTCAGTGCTCTAGAAATACACAAGTTTGCAAATTTTTAAACATTTAAGTTGCAATCATACTATTTTGAATATATTGGGTTGAATAGTATAAAATCCAGGGCACCAGGGTGCCTCGGTGGCTGAGTGTCTGACTTCAGCTCAGGTTGTGATCTTTCGTGGGCTTGAGCCCCGTTTCAGACTCTGTGGTGACAGCTCGGAGCCTCCTTGGGACTCTCTCTCTCTCTCAAAATGAAACAAACATGTTTCTCTCTCTTGTTTCATGAAACAAACATGAAAATGAAATTAAAACAAAGCAGCTCTGAGGCCACAGGTTCAGGCTGTGCTGCTGCAGTCCTGTCCCCGCGAAGGTGCCCACCCGTTCTGGCTCTGGGCCGACCCGTCCGACCCCGGGGCCTGTGCCGCCTTGATGGCTGTGAAGCGGAGGACCAGCCGGGAGGACGGTGACAGCCCCTTGCGGTGCCTTTGCACGCCGAGGGTCGAGAAGGGTGAGAGCAGGGGTCTAGGGACCGACGAAGGCTCGCACATGGTCTCCGCCCACATGATGCTCAGAGCTCACACACGGGCCCTCACACACACGGTGCTCACACATGGGTCCTCACACACGGGTGTGCTCACACACGGGTGCTCACACACACAGCAGTGCTCACACACACGGGGTGCTCACACACAGGATCTCACACACGATGCTCACACACACGGTCCTCACACACGGTGCTCACACGCGGGTCCTCACACACACACAGTGCTCACACACACGGTGCTCACACACAGGATCTCACACACGATGCTCACACACACAGCGCTCACACATACGGTGCTCACACACAGGTGTCCAACAGGACTCTGACTCCTTCGCATAAAGCAGATGGTAGAATTTCATGTCATGGTTTTGAAAACGAGGTCACAAGCTTGTCATGACCGCCCAGAGGAGAAGGATTCCTCACGCACTCGGTCACCAGAACGGCCGGCCTCTCTCCCGGCTCCCTCGGGGCGGGCCGGGTCCTGCTGAGCAGGGGGCCCCGGCAGGGACATGGGTGGCCGTGGGCCAGGCTCCCTGGGCCTGCAGCGCTCAGGCAGTGCAGGATGCGGGTCGGAGTCACTTCTAGGGCTCCGAGGACCCCTGCCCGTCCCAGGGCGCCACACAGGGGCCCAAACACTTGGTGCCGTGCCGGCTCGACAGCTCTTGTGCTAACACAATATCCTTCTGTCAGAAATCACGGCTGAAAGAGGCACGCCCTGGTTGGTCTGGTTTCCTCGGGCCAACTCCGCGACCGAGGACGTCAGAGCCCATAGGGCCCTCGGTCTCCGAGGCTGATCTGGGAATGCTCAGCGGGTGACTCTGCTGTTCCTCACACTGTTCCACGGGCCAGTCCCCACCCACGAACGCCAGGCGGCGTGGCTCTGCGCTCACCCCCGTGCTGGGCGCTGTCTGGCCGAGGCTGGGGTGCGGGGTGGGCCCCTACCTGTTCAGCCCCAGCTGCTGGTACAGGTCCAGGCCTCCCCCGAAGTATTTCTTCTGGGAGCTGAGGGCGTCCACCTGCGCCGCACACGTGCCGTGCTTCTCCCACTCGTGCTCCCTGGGAGGGTTTGTGAAACATCTGAGTTACACGTCCTGACACAGATTCGCCAGGAAAACGCTCACGCCCAGGACGGGACTTGCGCATGGACGCTGTCTCCTTCACAAAGAAAGAGAATAAAATTCCTTCTGTGCGAACGACACAGTTCCGGATGGCCCTGCAGGTGGGCGCGGGCCAGGGGACGGGGGTGTGGGCAGTGGACGCGGGCCCAGTGGACGGGAGACCCCAGCAGACGCGGGCCCCACTGGACGGGGAGGGCCCATCGGACGCGGCACCGTCTCCACAGAACAGAGCGGCCCAGCGGCCCCGCAGGCTCTCCGCTGCGCATGGGGACGACTCTTCTGCGGTTCCCCAGTCAGAGCGGAGGGAAAGGCGGCGCCACCCTCCCGCACGCCCGCCTCACGCGGCATCGGGTGCTCGAGAGCCGCTGCTCCGCGGGGCCGGGCAGCTCCCCCAGCAGCCATTTGCCAGCAGGTAGCCGGGAAGGGGCCGCAGCGCTGATTCCCCAGAAAGGCCCGAGGCTCGCCTCCCCCCCGCCCTCACCCGCCCGCAGGGACCCTGCCCCCCCACAGCAGCGCCCTGACCAGGTGCTGAAGGAACACCGCTAAGCACTCCAGAGAAACGTTCTTATTGACAACTGCTCACAACTGACTGCAGATTAACGAGAGATGCTCTCCATTCTTCATTTGCGCTCACAACGCTGCAAGGCAAAACCACTGCTGGCTGAGAAATGGGGAAACTGAGGCTCAGAGGGGCTAGCCCGGCGCCCTGCTGAGGCCCGTCAGCCAGGAAGCCCAGGGTCTGCGTCCAGGTGCGGGCCTTCCACAGCACGGGACACCAAAGGCGTCAGCTTTCCTCCATCTCATCAGTGATTCACTTGTAAGGATCTTACTAAATTACATTCACCTGGCTTTCATAAAGGGGTCGCACGCTAACAAACCACAGTCCGAATGCGCACGGACTCGTGGGGGAAATCCCCCCACGGCGCCGGCTCTGCAGGACCACAAGGCTGCAAGCCACCGGCCTCTCCAGCCTGCGGAGACGGCAGGAAATGATAAAAATGTGTGAACAACTTCCTTCGTCTAGAACAGTTTCCAGAATAAATCATCCGATAACGGCCCATATTCTGTCGACTAGGAAGGCGGTCCTCCCCGCCTGAGCAGAAGCCGGACACTTCTTTCTGGAGCCGTCCGGGCGGGTGCGGGCGGACGATGAGTGGCGCGTGCAGAGCGCCATCACGCCAGCCAAGAGGCGCCCGGCCCGTAAGAAATCCTCAGTGAATGCCAAGTATCATTTTTAGCTGCAGCTTAACTCAGTGGAGGTTGAGGATCCGAATGCACGAGGGCACTGTTAACACGGTCCCAACACTGAACCCCACGGCGCTGGTGGCTGGGCACTGGCCACCTCACTCAGAACCGTCGCCGCCACTGCAAAGTGACCACCGTGTGGGCGTCTCGGCCAGCGGGGCGCGAGTGGACCTGGGGGCCTCCCTCCCGGCGCTGCTGGGCCCACAAAGGGATGAGGCGAGGGGCCCGTGGGACGCCGTGGCCCAGGGACGCCGCCCACAGGGAGGCTGCCGCCAAACTATATAAGCGTCAAGAAACAAAAAAAAAATCCTACTTTGCAGAGAGCTGTATACGTGGTATTTTTATTCATAGCGCTAATGTTATTCACAGACTTGAGCTTAGAGGATTCTCTCAAGCAGGAAGTAAGGTCAAGACCCTCACTCTGCACACCCGATCCCCATCGGGACTGAAGAGGACAGTTTTCTAGAAACTCACGGGGCAAAGCAACCTGGGCAGCAGTGTGGCGGGGACCCGGATGCCACGCTCGGGAGGGCGTGACGCAGAGCAGGGCCGGCGGTCCCCGCGCTGTCACCTGGCCGGGGGCTCAGGAAGTCTACATACTGTTAGCGCGTGATGCTGACCTTTGCGCTTAAACGTGCCTTTAACTATCCAGCCTGAAAGAGCGTCACTTTGCCTTTACGAGAGCACAAAACTACGTGTGCTCTGCCCGCAACGGTCCAGGGCCCCCGTCAGAAAGGCCTCTTTACGTGTGTCTGTTCTTTTCAGGTCACCGGCGACCAGTCTGCTCCATTCTGTCATGGACACTGTAACAGGTGGAGAGGCTGTGTTTTGCACACTTCGCAAGTATCTGTCACTTCTAAGTACAAGGTGAAGCGCTGGGCACGGTCTTCCCGTTTCAACTGGGGCCATTATCTACTGTGAAACCGATTTCTAGAACTCAGCGTGCAGAACATGCCCGGAGACCCGGACCCTTCCCGTCCAAACTCCCGGTGGTTATCTTCTCCGCGGAAGAGACAATTTCAACCCACAGACCCGGGTGCGTGGGGCCTAAAGCCACGTCCCCGCCACACATGCAGGAGTGAGACCTCAGCCGGAGCACCAGGGGGTGGGGTGGGGAGCAGAGAGACAGGGGGCAGGGATGTGGGGGGAGGGGGGAGCAAGGGGGAGTACGGGCATCACTGCCGCTCCGCCGGGTCGCAGAAACCTCTGTCTAAACTGAATTCCTTTCCTGAATATTCTACACAATATTTCTGAACAGAATTAATCATTTTGGACAAAATCTGAATAACTGTGATGTTAATTACCAATTGCCGTATAGGAGCCAGACACACAAAATGACTGTTTTCGGTTAACATACATAAATAAAAGGAATGTTAATTTTACCTTCTTCAAAAGCAACAATTAAAAACCTATGTTGAATTAAACAGCATTTTTCTCCTTGGCTCACCTCCCGCTATTCTCAAAGATGGTCCTGGGGGCACCTGGGGGGCTCAGTCAGTAAGTGTCTGATTTCAGCTCAGGTCATGATCTCATAGTTCGTGGGTTCAAGCCCCGTTTGGGCTCTGTGCTGACAGCACAGAGCCTGGAGCCTGCTTCAGAGTCTATGTGTCCCTCTCTGTCTGCCCCTCCCCTCTTCATTCTCTCTCTGTCTCTCAGAAATAAATAAAAATGTTAAAAAAATTTTTTAAATAAAAGACGGAGCCGTGGGAGTGGGCAGGACGCTCTCTGCTCCCAGAGCCGTGGCCCGAGGCCGCCACCCTTGTAAGCACATGGTCTCTTTTCTCCCCGTGTCTCAGGACAACGGCGCGGCCTAAGAAACCCTCCCCTGCGGGGGCTGGAGCGACTGCCTCGGAGCCGCACGTGTGTCTCTCTGGGTCTAGTGAAGCCTCAGGAGACAAAGATTCTGAAACAAAGCGATGAGTGAAATACGGATGAAGAAGCCGCCTAAAAAGTAAATTCTACTTCCCCTCATTTTTTAGTCTTTGGAGAAGGGCCCTGAAACTAGCATCTGAATAAACATTATTCAAACTTCTGCTCCTCAGAAGGGCAGCCCAGGTCTGTCCCTGCAACCTCCGGCCCCACTCAGTGCTCTCTGGCTCTGCTCGGTGCTCCCCAGCACCACCTGATGCTTCAAGGCTCTCTAGCTGCTCCCAGGGCCTGATCAGTGCTGTCGAGGCTCACTGAGTGCTCCTTGGCCCCACTTGGTGCTCCTGAGGCTTACTGGGTGCTCCCTAGCCCCGCCTGGCGCTCACAATGCTCACTGGGTGCTCCCCAGCCCCGCTTGGTGCAGTACTCCCAAGACTCACCAGATGCTCCCTGGCCCCGCTCAGTGCTCCCAAGGCTCACTGGGTGCTCCCCATCCCCACTCGGTGCTCCCGAGGCTCACTGGGTGCTCCCTGGCCCTGCCTGGTGCTCACAAAGCTCACTGGGTGCTCCTCAGCCCCACTTGGTGCTCCCTGGCCCCAGCTGGTGCTCCCGAGGCTCACTGGGTGCTTCCCGGCCCCGCTCAGCGCTCCCGAGGCTCACTGGGTGCTCCCCGACCCCGCTCGGCGCTCCCCAGGCTCACTGGGTGCTCCCCGGCTCCGCTCGGCGCTCCCCAGGCTCACTGGGTGCTCCCCGGCCCCGCTCGGCGCTCCCCAGGCTCACTGGGTGCTCCCAGGCCCCGCTCGGCGCTCCCCAGGCTCACTGGGTGCTCCCAGGCCCCGCTCAGCGCTCCCCAGGCTCACTGGGTGCTCCTAGGCCCCGCTCGGCGCTCCCGGGGCTCTCGATCGTCTGTGGACTCAGCGGCTTACCAGAAATGGCTGCGATTTAGCGGATGGAGCACATCAGGCCAGTACATCTTCATTTCTGGCATAAGGTCCTGTGCATAAAAAAAATAAATAAATAAAAAGTCTGTGTAGGACCAAATAAGAGCTCAAAACCTACCAGGCAAAGGGGATCAACTAATACATTAGAAGAAACGACCTCTGCTAATTAATAATACTCAGGCGAGTGAAAGGATTCTGCCCTGACTCCGCAGGAAGTGTTTCTGAAAATCTAGACAAAAACGAACTCTGACTCATGGCAAAGTGCGCCTGAAAAGGCAAGCGCTCACAGGTGAGTGGCTCAGGTGGCCGTGCCGCCACAGGAACACTACTGCTCAGCTCCGCGGAGGGGCGAGCCGTCAGCCGTGGGAAGACGGGGCGCAGCCTTCAAAGCCACGACGGAGTGGAGGAAGCGGATCTGAAATGGCCGTATGACCCCAATCCTGCGACAGTGGAACAGACGGACGCCTGGAGCCGGTGGAAGAGGCATGGGGCCCGGGGCCGGGGGAGGGAGGGGTGAGTAAGTGGAGAACAAGGGACTTTGGGGCGGTGGAACTAAGGACCCAGCGGCAGACGCACGTCACATCTGTCAGAACCCCCAAATCCACCTGACACCAGTGCACCTGATGGGACTGTGAGCCTGAGTGACAGGGACCAATGCCGTCAGGCGGGTCCTGCACAGAGCGAGGCGTCAGCAACAGGAGCTGTGTGCGTGCTGGGGGGACAGACATGGGAACTCGGGTCTTTCTCCCTAATCTTTCTGCTTTAGGTTTCTGAAACTTCCCTCAAGGGTACATCTTCTGGTTAAGCGACAGCACTGAACGCAGGTTATGTGTGGGCTCGGCAGCCTGTGCCCCACCGCGGACCGTAGTTTCCCTACATGGAACGCTGTTCAGGGTCATGTTCCAATTTCTATGAACCTGCTGCACCAGAATTCAAGGGAAACGGTGTGTAGAACTTGGGACGACTTCACTCTCACGGCTGCGGCCGCCCCGCCCACCAGCCACGGCACCACCGATGCCCCTCGGCTCCCCTGCCCCATCGAGCCCGGGCTTCCCAGCAAGCTGCCTGCCTGGCGGTCTCCGGGACCCCATCTTGCACCCCCCACACTCCGGGGCAGCCCCCACCAGTCCCGGGGGCGTGGGGGGCGGCCCGCTCCCCTTAGGGACCGCCACTAACCTGAGCCATGTGCGACAGAGCAGGTCCGGGCCGGTCGGAGCCTGAACGCTCCCAGCCTGGAACCCCAGGCCGCTCAGTCCACAGGGCATTTCCAGCCTTCCTTTGGTGAAACCCGTCGGCTCCTCCAGGGCCCCATCCCCTGGCCTCCCTGTGCCCGCCCACTTCTGTCCCCTGCTTCACACGCCCCCCCCCTTAACCCTCGCGGCTGCCCCAGGCTTGCCCTTGGGCTCCTCGCTTCCGGTCACGCTCGTGTGGTTCCCCATCTGTGCACCGGTCCCAGCTGAAGGTCGTCCCCACCCACACATCTCTGCTGGCAAAGAGGACGGTCCCGGGGCACCTGGCGCGCAACACGCCCGAGGCGACCGCTCACCGCACAGGGGCGGTCCCCTGCCGGGCCCCGTGTCGGGAAGGAGACGGACACCTCGCCTGAGCTCACGTCCCCAGTCCTGACCGACGCCACCCCCGAGCTGGTCCCCAGGCCCCGTTCATTCCACTCCAGGCTCCTCCCCTCGTGGTGCATTCCCACAGCCTCTGCCCACTCAGCTCCTCACCCCTGCCTGGTCCACCCACCCGCAGCCTGGGTGGCTACTAGAAAATACACACAGGCTCCTTCTGTCAGCGGCCTGAATGCTCTGGGCACTCAGTGCCATCACAGCGCTGGTGAACTGTCACTCTGCGTGCAGGTCACAGGACACTAGTCAGGAAGGAGCCTGACCTGAGACCAGGAAGGGGAAGGATGTCTAAGAATGAGCAGTCATCAGGCTTTGGGGTGCACTAGTAACTCTTGTAGGTGGTCCTCAGACTCCCCGGCCTCCAGGCTCAGGCCCTGAAGGTCCTCACAGGAAGGAAGGAAGAGAAAAGGAGACCTTCTAGACTAGAGCAGTCACTTTAGAGCTAACTGCCTTGCCTTTTGGGGGGCCATGTGTTCATGGGAGGGACCCCAGTTCTAGCAAATCCTGAGGATGCTGCCCCCATGTTTTCAGGGAAGGCCCTGTAAACCAGCACTGACTGACTGATCACACACCAGGGGGTGCTCACGGCAGTGGCCGTGCTGGAAAAACCCTCCCTTCCTCCCTGCCCGCAGCCAGAAAGGACCGGCCTGGTCCCCTGAGTCTGTCCTCCGAGCCAGAGCTGTGCAGAAATGCCAACTACTGCAATCAGACCAGGAGTCACGGGGGACCTACGGGCAGGCAGGGGACAGCCAGGGCCGGTCACTTCACACAGCTCACGGGAAGCGGCATGCGCCCAGGGCAGAGGAGACGAGGCGGTCTGCATTTAGCTTGTGGGATTGTTCGGGCATCAGGAAACACGAGAAAAGGGCCAAGGGTTCAATCCTAGTAGATGAGGCTCGTGAGTCCTCATTTTAAAACATGACCTTGAGGGGACGCTTGCAGAGAAGAGAGTGAACTGAGTCCGGCCCTCTACTGCAGCGACATGATTGGAAGTCTGTACCTTAATCTCTTGGAAGTTGAAGTGCCAGGATCCGTTACACTCTGCTGCTTTGTCAGGCCTTGAGATTAAAATTAAAAACAGAAATTAGTCTCGGTCAAGATGGGTTCCAAGAGGCAGGAGGAAACACTCCATTAGGGTCTGCAAAGAGCAAAGGCAGAGAAACCTTCACGTCGTGAGAGTCACTGAACAAAGACGCTCAGTCACAGCTGCGCAAACGACCAGGAGAAAGGCAAACAGGAAGCAAATCACACAGCCCGGCAGGGGGAGCTCCGGAGTCGGGCTGGGTTCCAACGGCCCTGTGCCAGTCTGCACTCCACACCGCCCGCCAGCCCGACTTCCTAAACCACCAAGCACGGCACCCTCCCACTTCTCCTTGTCTGCCTAATTCTGGACACGTCAACTCCCCGCCTTCGGCTGAGCTGAGTTCCCAAGGCCACCAAATCTACTGTCCGACCCCTGATGCGTCTCCAGGGTCAACAGGCTGGCCCAGTACCCCGAAATCTGTGCAGCCCCCCTGAAAGTGAGAGCAGCGCTGTGCACGGTCCTTCCGGCCCCAGACAGAGCAGCGGGAACATCAGCAGGACCCAAGAAGGCCAAGGTCCCAGAGACGAGTATCGGGGGCCCTTGTGAGTCTGGGGCGAAGGAGGGGCCAGAGCCGGGGTCCCACGCCCAAGTTTAATTTGCTTCCTACAAAACCCCACTCCCGAGGAACAGGCACGTGCCAGCATGGCCCGCCTGCCGTGGGAGCAGGGGGACGAGGCATCCCTTGGATGGGGCAGAGTTATGCACACAGTTAAACCTCACGAGTGCACAAGTGAGGAAGGAATAAACTAATGAAATGCAGGCAAAACCAGAAAAATGAATTCAGGTATCGGGACAGGCGCCCAGTGTAGATTCACGTAATAAACAAGGGTGATACCCGGGTACTTATTTTTGTTTATCTCCTCATTGCCCCCAAAGAAGGAGAAAATGAGAAAATTACATTCAGTCGTCCCCAAACGGGCCCAGAGTTCCTAAATGCATATTTAAGCCATATCGTTACTGTTCTATCAAGACAGTATTGCCCAAAGACTGAAGATTCTATAAATAAGGATTTGTTCCATTGAACAAACTAACAAGACCCCCGAATATGACTACCTGGACCAGCCCCAAGCTACCTGCAGGCTGGCTAGCTTCTTTTTCCTGTTAAGTTTTCTTAATGTGTATTTGTTTTTGAGAGAGAGACAGAGCACAAGCAGAGGAGGGGCAGAGAGAGAGGGAGACACAGAATCAGAAGCAGCTCAGGCTCCGATCTGTCAGCACAGAGCCCAACGTGGGGCTCGAACCCATGAACTGTGAGATAATGACGTGAGCTGAAGTTGGGCACTTAACCGACTGAGCCCCCCAGGCGCCCCTTCCTGCTTAAATGTGAATCAGGCTAAGGGCTTGCCATAGTCCGTGTATGGTCCAGTAGTCCGGAGGGTCTGGGCAGTCCTTTCCAACTTCCTGCAGAGGGAAGACAGGAGAAAATAGAGGAAATAATCACCATTTCACTGTTTATCTAGATACATGTAGCAACTTTCCCTTCTTTGACTTACATCACCAGTCAGAGCGCAGGACCCACCCACACCAGACGATTCCGACCCAGCCCTCCAGGGGGCGCTGTCCCATCTGAAGAGGGGACACCTCTGCAATCCATCAAGTGACAGAATTAAAAACTGACTTTTACTTTGCTTTAAAAAAAAAAGTGTTCTCAAATTAAGTCAATCTGATAGAAACACTCTTACTTGCCCATAATTTTCTTATCATATAGCCACGTTGTTTAGCTAAAGTGGAGTTTTTCCGAAACAGCCAACCATCAAGAAATATACTGGCTATCAGACCACACGAGACAGGACTGCCTGACATCGGCAGAGAAAAACCCAAAGTAACGTGGGTGTGGCTGTCTAGTGAGGAACAGGTGACGCACCACGCCAGTTTTCAAGCCTTTCCTCTCGGGGTCCCCTGAGCGGGGAGCCAGGTTCTGTCCCAGGGTGCTCTGGAGATTAGGGAGGCTCTGATCTAGGAGACCGGCCTGTGGAGGCATGAAGGGTACCCACCACACGCCACGAGGGCGGAGGGGAGGGCGATCCAGTGCAGGGTCAGAGCACGGGGCGCACACCTCACCTCCCCCAACACCCCAGTTTCAGCCCCCAGGGGCCCGGCGGGTAGAGAGCAGAGCGGGGCGGCGTGTGGCTCTTCTGCCCCCAGACAGCCTCCAATGGGGGCCCTGGATCATCATCAGCAAGTAACAGTCCGCCCCAGGTCCCCAGCTCGTGCCTGAGGCCCGTGCCGAGCGCCGAGGGGACCATGGAGAGACACCCCTGTCACCACACCTGTGGTGCCCGTCACTCACGTGGGGAAGGAGCCCGCGGAAGGTACTTCGGCCAGAGTAACGGGACCCTGGTCCTGGCCGCCTGGCACTGAAATTAATTCTAACGGTGACATTTCTCTAGTTGATTTTTTTAAATCTCATTTCTAAAGCCTCAAGGGAGGAAAGCACTTCCTACACATTGACTGTCAGAGCCCGGGACCACACCCACGTTTGGTGACATAAATGCCTCACCCGCCAAAGGACCTTGTTCCCTGCCCTGCAGGCAAAGCGTCCCCGTCCCTAAGACAGGAGCGGTCCACACTCAGCCCCTCCCACCGGAACGTGGGCAGAGCTCCGAGCTGGTCCCAGGCAGCCTCTTCTCCCACCCAGCACTCCCCTACCCGAGCTCGAGAACAGCGCCAGAGCCAGAAGGACACGGTGAGGTGTGAGGGTCAGAAAAGTAAAACCAGAGAGAGCGCCCCGGAGAGGAGGCGACAGACCGCCGGAAACGGCACGCCAGCTCACGAGGAAACGTGCAAGTGACTCTGCAGGGGGCTTCGTGGAGGACAGAGAGCTCACCTTGCACACCGTCACGGGCCAGTGGTGAACCATGATGAGCTTTTTCCACTCGTGGTTGTCCCTGCTGAAAGACGACAAACGTACTTTTCAACATGCGTTTTAAAGTTAAAGAAAAATCAATTCGTCTACACCCATTCTTGACCTGTTCACTCAACACACGGAGTGCCTGTGACAAGCCAGGCGCCACCGTGCCAGAGACGAGTCCCCAGGGGCTCCTGTGGGGCGCAGGCATGGCCGTGAGCAGGGGACCAAGTCCCGCACTCCGGGAGCACACATGCCCCTGAGGGAGCCGGGGACTGCCGCAGCCCGGAAGACACCGTGGTGCCCCGTGCTCGTGAGCGATAAAGAAAATAGGGGCACCCGGGGGGCTCGGCCAGTTGAACGTCCAACTCTTGGTTTCCGCTCAGGTCATGATCTCACATTTCCTGAGTTCAGGTCCATGTCCGGGCCTGTGCTAACAGTGTAGACGCTCCTTGGGATTCTTTCTCTCCCTCTCTCTCTGCCCCTCCCCTGCTCATGTGAGCACTGTTTGTCTCTCAAAATAAACAAACGTTAAAAAAAAAAAAAAAAGACTGTAAGCATGGAAAAGAAAAGGCACGTCAGCAGTGGGGAAGGGAGCTGAAATTTTAGAGCAGGAAACCCGGAAGGCCTGCGGGGGGGAGGGGGAGGGGCCGACAGGTGCCTTCCTCCTAAGGCTGGTGGAGAAACAGAACCAGCAGCCGCATGTGTGAAACGGGTAAGGGCCCCAAAGCTGCATTTTTTTCTATAGTGCACTTGGCAAAAGACCATGACCCCAGTCAGCACCGGCTGCCTGAGCCCTGCCTTCCCCCCCGCCCCCCCCCCACCTCGTAAGAAGGTGCAGCTGTTTGACCCCATGATGCTCCTTCAGCCAGTCTAGGGCATGGCGGCCAGTCGCATGACCCACACGCCCAGGTGGGTCCAGGAGCTGTATCCACACTGGGAACGCCGCCTGTGTGTGCGCGGCCCGGGTGCCACGAGGCCGAAGCAGGCGGGACAGCGGGCGAGAATGCTCCATGGGCAGGGCACTCACGCAGACACTGGGCTCAGGATAAATGACATTTGGAGGAACGATGCAGGGGCGCCCGGGGGCTAAGTCGGATGAGTGACATCTCCCATCTGGACGTGAGCCGGCGGCTGGCACTAATCAGTGCACCACACCGCCTCTCCACTGGTGCACTCCTCCCTGATGGCAAAAACTAATCGATTAATCACCACAGCTCTTTTTCAAAAAATCGGCTTTCAGTAGTGGTTTTTAATTAAAAAGTCAAACCCACCTGTTCCCACACCTACTCTATAAGTATGGAAGCCTTTATTAACGAGATCATTACCCTAAATAAACAGAAGAAAACATTGAAATCTGGCACTCAAAATTCGGTTTCCTCTACACAAGCAGGAGAATCCTTTGCAAGGCAGCCTGTTGACCCCTGGCTGGCAGGCGGCGGCCACACTGAATGGGAAGGAGGAAGGGGTCCCTGGGTGGCTCAGTCGGTTAAGCATCTGATTTCAGCTCAGGTCATGATCTCCCTGTTCCTGAGCTGGAGCCCCGCGTTGGACTCTGTGCTGACAGCTCAGAGCCTGGAACCTGCTTCAGATTCTGTGTCTCCCTCTCTCTGCCCCTCCCCTGCTCATGCTGTCTCTCTCAAAAATAAATATTTAAGAACGAAAAGAAAAGGAGAAAGGGAAGGGAGAGGGATGAAGAGACAGCGACAAGAAACCTAAAAAGAGGAACCACCACCATTTCCCAGATGTTACTGGAACCGAACCTAAATGTCCGCGTCAACAATCTCGGAGCGGGCGAGAGCCCCGACGGGCGGCTCCTGCCCGCACCCGCACCCGCACGGGCCGCGACCCCGACCCCACGCCCCGCGGCTGAGACCCGCGCCACGCACTCCCCGCC
This sequence comes from Helogale parvula, assembly GCA_004023845.1. Classification (NCBI taxonomy): domain Eukaryota; kingdom Metazoa; phylum Chordata; class Mammalia; order Carnivora; family Herpestidae; genus Helogale; species Helogale parvula. The sequence goes on along the minus strand of PJEM01010795.1, from coordinate 10,648 downwards.
ACCCCGGGGGCTCACCTCCTCCAGGGCCTGCGCGCGCCGCCCGCGCAGCACAGCGCCAGGCACCAGGCGCACAGGAGCAGGCTGCGAGGGGCTGCAGGCTTCATCCTGCCCGAACCCGGGGGGCACACACGACGTCCGGCGCCGGGCCCTGCGTCTCCCTGAAAATGGACAGAATTCCTGAAGCCCACCTCTGACTGGCTGGCGGCCGAGTCCGCCGTCCCGAGTGGGCCCCCAGCCCGCCGTCCGACGTAGGCCTCGGTCCCCGAGTCCGCCGTCCCGAGTGGGCCCCCAGGCCGCCGACCCCAGCCCGGGGAGCCGCCTCACCTGGGTCCCCAAGCCGCGCACGCGTCCCTGGCAGGGCTGCCCCGCGACCCCCGCCGCCACTTCGCAATGGGCGCAGCCCAGCCGCTGCGCCTTTCCGCCTCTGGGTTGCTGACCCTGGACACGACCCGTAGACGGGCACGCCCCCGGCCAGGCGACACGCCCCCGTGTGTGGGCACGCCCCCGGCCAGGGGGCACGCCCCCTAACGCCCCCGCGCCCGGACACGCCCCCGTGTGTGGGCACGCCTCCGGCCCGGCAGACACGCCCCCTGGCGCCTCGCCGCCGGGACACGCCCCGTGGACCGACAGGTCCCCAGTCTTGGCCGCTCGCGCTTCTCCTGCTCGCTCTCCTCGCGGAGGAGGCTTCCTCTTCGGCCTGGCTGCCGTTCCGGACCTGTGTCCCCTCCTGTCCCGCACCGTGTAGTCGACTTTAAAGCCCACCGTATGCGGGCTGTTTGAATAAAATATGTGTGTGATTATTCCGTGATGTCTGTTTCTCCCTCCGCCCCACCCCTTCACGCGGGGGGAGGGGCGCCACCTCCAGGTGGACAGCGTCTGAACGGAGTCAGGTGTAGGGACCCAGCTACCAGGGGCCCCGCCGTACCCGTGATGCCCAGAGGTGGAGGCTCTGTGCCCTTGTAAGACTGCTGGGGAGGGGACACCGCCTGGGGAGAACGGGGTTTGGTCCTGGGGACGGAGGCTCAGGCTTTCTGGAAGCTGGCTGGCGGCCAAGCGGACAAGCACAGGGCACGCAGGACTGGGGAGGGGCCCGAGGGTGAGGCCCCCACAGGACATCAAAGGGGCAGGTGAGAGGTTTCGGAGGAGGGCTAGCTTGTGCAGAAGCAGGCCCTGGGGACACAGGGGGGACCAGATGGCAACTGCCATTTCTGTGAACACATCATCCTTAAGTCAATGCTTCCGCCTCACAGATTAGGTCGTATTGCTCAGCTCCTTGTCGATTTCACTCCTCCAGGTTTCTCCTTCCCTAGTCAGCTGTCCCCAGGTCATGCTGCAATGACAGACAGGCCCGAAACCTCAGTGGCTCCCTCTCCGCCCACACAGGTGGACCTGCGCTCAGGCTCCAGGCGGGCTGTAAATAAGACCTCAAGCAAACCAGGTGGGCAAGGGAGGGGCGAGGCATGTGGACAGCGGTGGGGTCCGGGTCAGAGGGCCGGATGCGGCTCCCACAGGGGGCCACCTGCGGCGGCGGCAGGTGGGGGGCAGGAAGCACAGGAGATGCTCACACTTGGCTGAGCAGCGGCGCGTGGGCGGGCAGCATCTGCTGCTGGAGAATCTGTCAGATGCGACTAATGAACAGCAACATTCAGGTGTGGAACGATGGAGCGCGCCGAGCGTCAGGGCGCAGAGTTTCCAAACACGTTCCGCACTGTCTGCCCATGTGCTCCAGGAATGACCCCCGGGAGCTTGCAGGGTCCCGGCCAGCCCGGGGAGGAGGGGCTCCTGGGGTTCCAAGCTCAAGTTTACTGGGCGTCTCCCAAACAGACAGCCCTGACCGAGGCCAGGAGGCTCAAGGTGCGCGAGGGCTGCGCTCAAAGTGGCCTGGTTTTGGAGCCGAGGGCGCTCGGTGGCCAGGTCCTCGGAGGGCTGGTCCTCTGGTAGTACTACAGTTTTCCCACCTGTTACCTGTGTAAACTCGGTAACCTCACCGGCTCCTCTCAGCCTCGGCTTCCTCATTCAAAAAATAGGAAAGCGATCCTCTCTAACGGTGCATCGTGATGATCAAAACAGATGTCACGATAATCAAAACAGATGTCACTAGTGGCTTGGCACGAGCCGCTGAGCGGGGTGCGGGCCGAGCTCAGGGCTGCTCCTCTCTTACTCCAAGGCCCTCTGGACCCTCAGTTGGGAGGGACGGACGGCAAGGTGCTCCAGGTGGGAACTCCGCAGCCTCTTCCTTGGCCCCGAGCCTGGCTTTGGGGGGCTGGTTGTACACCTGTGTGTTACAGGTGTGAGGGATGGCAGTGGCCCCCCATCTCTGCTGTGCCCATTCAGGGTTCTCAAGCCTTAAATAACTTTGTCACCCTCCGGGGAATCTTTTTTTTTTTTTAAATCCTCTGCATTCTAAATTATCGGTGTGCGAGAAAGTGAGGACGCTTCCCGCATGTTCCCCCCCTGATCTCTCTTCTTTTATTCCCGGTGTGTGTGGCCTCCCCACGCAGCGTGGCACCGTGGCATCTACTGTGTGGACATGTTTATTGGGGGCAGTGTCTACAACCCCGGAGCGATGGGAGTGGGGAGGCCGGACAAGGGTTTCTCAGGGTGATGCTTCTTGAAGATGAGACTTTAAAAGTTGGAACCCCAGGGAGGAAATTTCTAGAATAGAAAATGACTAAATCAAACAGCATAGATTCTGAACTGTGAAATAAAAGAATACACATTTGGGAGCACGGGGGTGGCTCAGTCAGGTGAGCATCGGAGTCCTGATTTCTGCTCAGGTCATGACCTCAAAGTTCATGAGTTTGGGCCCCCGTAAGGCACGTTCTGCACGGGCATCATGGAGTCCACTTGGGATTCTCTCTCTCTCTCTCTCTCTCTCTCTCTCTCGTGCGAGTGCGTGCTCTCTCTTTCTCCCCATGTCTCCCCTACTCTCTCTCTCTCAAAAATAAACAAATAAACACAAAAAAAGAATATACAGTTGACTCTTGAACAACTCATGGGTTAAGGGCATTGACTCTGCGCAGTCAGAAGTCTGCGTATAACTTTAGACTCCCCCCAAAACTCAACTACTAACAGCCTACGGTTGACCACATGCCCTACTGGTAATGTAAACAGTTGGCTAATACATATTTTGTATGTTGTATATACCTTAGTCCTAAAATAAAGTAGGGAACAGAAAATGCCAGTAAGAAAACCATAAGGAAGAAGGAGGAGGAGGAAGATTCGGGGGAGTCACGGTGACCCAGGAGGAAAAGAAGGAGCCAGAGAAACCAATGGATCAGGAGAAAGTGTGGGACGTGCCCGCAGCTGCTGTGTGTTTTCACCCCAGCAACAGCCACCGCCAAACGGACGAATTCCCCCTGAAAACATACCGTCCAGTCAACTGCAGATCTATGCTTGGATCGACACAACTTTGAAAGAACTGACGAGTTTAGTAAAAGAAGTCTACCCAGAAGCTAGAGAGAAAGGCACACACTTCAATTCTGCAATTGTTTTTATCGATCCTTAAATGCCTGGCTATTGAGTCGAGGAACTTGGCAGCACCATGTCCGGGAGGAAGGGGACTGATGATTCCATGACCCTGTGGTCACACAAGTTCCAAATGAGACACCATCTGGGCACAGCAAGCAGCCCTCCCGATCTGGGACCGCCTCCTTCAGGGTGCATGAGACCACACTAAATTTCATTTACTATTTCTTGAATTATTCTGCGTCCAGTTACGTAAAATAAACTTTTTCCTTCCGTCATCATTGCCATGAAGCCTTTAAACTCTAAACAAATCGCAGTGTGTCTATTTAGGAATTAGATTTGGCTGTCTTGCATATTAATAGAAAGTCCATATGCTTCTGGTCCATCCGTAAAATATGGAGAAAAGTGCTCTTAGCATCCTACACAAAACTGCATTATTAAATATATGTGTGCAATCAAAAAAAATCGTAAGGAAGAGAAAATACATCTAGAGTGCTGCACTGTGTCAGTTGAAAAACCCACATGGAAGTGGACCCAAACATTCAAGTCATGCTGTTCCAACGTCAACTGTACTGACTTTATTCTGTGATGACAAAGTTTAGACCTCAAGGCCAAGGAATTATTACCAAAGGTTTACTAAAACGTCTATTACTTATGGCACTTCTGTCTGCTCTCATAAAAGGCTCTGAAGACTTGGAAGAGAAAAAAGAGAAGCTCACGCCCCGACACGCGCACACGTGTGCGCACACCCGGACACACACGCACAGGCACCGCTGCACAGACCGTTTACCCGGCTGTTTTTAATAGTTACTTCTCTTAAAAGAAGCCAGCAAGCTGTTGTGGACTTCGGAGGGATTCCTTCCGAACCGAGTCATTGTCCTTAGAGAAACAGTCTGCGTTACGAGTAATAGTTGAGTATTGCACTAACAGTTAATGTAGTCAATATTCTGAACACTTTGGTCTTGACTACTGGTGTTTAGCAGCTTGGAGAAACACAGATAACCCACGCCTGGATGTACTGGAAAGGGCGCCGGCTCTAAAGCCGGCCATCGAGGGGCACCAAGCTGTCTTGGACGCCTACCTGCGGGGTTAGACAGGTCCACATGAGGCTGGAGACGTGTCCCTCAGCCCCCGGGGCGGGGGCGGGGCGTTGGAACACTGCTCTGGGCTCGCCCGTGCGCCCACCCTCCCCTCCTCTGGAGACAGACCCTCTGTGTGCGTGAGCCGGCAGGGCCCGTATGCGGTACACAGGAGGCGCCCGGAGCAGCGCGTGCTCCTGTGAACACCAGTCCCGTAGTAATAGCTGTCCCTTATAAGGGGCGTTTACAAGTCAGGTAAAAAAAATCCCAGCTCGTTCAAACAGCAACAAGCGCGCTCTTTCCCCCCGAGCAGATGGAGAAAAGAGGGCCCCTGCTGGTCTGGCCGCACAGCCCGGTCCTGCACCCCCTGCCTGCCCCCCTCCTCCTTCCTGAGGTCCTGTCCCTCCTGGGTCCCTCCTGGGCACCACCCTCCTCTGGCTTCCCAAATCCGCTCCCAGGTCCAGTGTGATGTGGAATGCTGCTGTATAGCTCTTCCCTCTTCTCTCCTCTCCTTAAGCATTTAAATTATAAGGACAAAAAAATCTAATTAAAATGTGGCACTTTGTATCCCAGAGTGGCCTTGGCAGTCTTTCCAGCCCAGGGACTCTTCTAGAAAGTTGCCCTGTTCTGTGGAGATATGGAGACCCCTCCTCCCTGTGAACCTGGACGGGATTGCTGACCCCCGCCAGAGAGAAGGTGCCAGAGGGGATCCCGGGCGGATCCCGAGGCCGCCTGGCTGCCACGGCTTTGTGTCTCCGTCCCGTGGATGCTCACTCCGGGAAGCCACCAGCGTGCTGTGCGGAAGCAGGAGCTCAAGGGGACAAAGAGACGCCTGGAGAGGCCTGTCTGGATGGAGCCGGGAGCCGGCGGCGCCGCCTGTGGAAGGCCGGGCCTCAGCCTTGGCCTTGGCCTGTTCCAGCAGATGCCCGCCGTCACCACCAGGCACAGCGGGGCCAGCCTGCCGCGGCCTATCTGAACTGGTGGCCCACAGGGTCGGTGAGGCTAATGCATGGCCGTGCAGCCCGCTGAGCTTTCTGTGGTTGGTTCCCAGCCTTGGAAACGGGAACAGATGGTTCTCAGCGGCGGGGGACCGAGGAGCGGAAGCCAGGCCTCTCCGAGACGGGTTGTTTTGTAGATTTAACTTCAGAACAGTGTAAATGTGCCATAATTATGCAACAGTTTAATTCTTAGAAAGGCAGCCTCTAGTAATTGAAAGCAAGTGGAAGGAACACTAAGAATACTTGTGTACTCACACAGAGGAATTATTTAAAGTCAGTTTAGGTTTTTTTATTTATTTATTTGTTTAAAGAGAGAGGGTATGTGCGAAGGAGGGGAGGAAGGAGAGAAGGAGAAAGAGAGTCCCAAGCCGGCTCCACACTAGACACAGAGCCAGACGCAGGCTCAGTCCCACCAACTGTGAGATCGTGATCCGCAGTGAAGTCAAGAGTCAGACGCTCAATGGACTGAACCACCCGGATCCTCTGAAGTCACTTCAAACCCAGTTGATTGGACTGTGCCTCCCAGTAGGATGCATCCTAAGGTGGAAGGAACTGGGAAGGTGCCTCGCTGTTTCCAGCGTCCATTTTCTTAGTAAGTACATCGCGTTGTTGCCTAAGAAAATAGATACACGAAACAAGCAAGCAATGATACGAAGGCACCAGGGATGTGTAAGGAACGAGGGAGACAGAGAAAATAAGAATTAAAGAGATTAAGAAATGTACTCAAAGTTAAGTGGAAGCCCCGTGTGCTGGATCTGAATTGTGACCCTCATCACCAGCTCAGCGTGTGTTCTCTTTTCCTTTATTTTTGTTTCTCGTTTATGTATTTATTTTGAGAGATACAGATTGTGCTTGCTTGCCCAAGCTGGGGAGGGGCAGAGAGAGAGGGAGGGAGAGAGAGAGAATCCCAAGCAGGCTCCACGATGTCAGCACAGAGCCCAACATGGGGCTTGATCCCACAAACCGTGAGATCCTGACCTGAGCCAAAATCAAGAGTCAGACACCTAACCGACTGAGCCACCCAGGTGCCCCTCAAGGTATATTTTCTTTTTTATTTTTTAATGTTTATTTTTGAGAGAGAGAGTGAGAGAGAGAGAGCAGGAGAGGGACAGAGAGAGAGGGAGACACAGACTCCAAAGCAGGCTCCAGGCTCTGAGCTGTCAGCACAGAGCCCGAGGTGGGGCTTGAACCCACAAACCATGACCTGAGCCGAAGTCGGATACTTAACCAACTGAGCCACCCAGGTGCTCCTAGGTATATTTTCTGTAAAAAGAAAAGACAAAGTCAACCAAACAAAAGTCTTGTTACCTACCCACTGAGCCCTCCTGGGGGCAGTGACCAGCGGGGGACAATCCGAGAACCGGCACCACGACTGCGGTCGCTGCACGCAAATTCTCACTGAGAGGAGCTGGGGATCCCGGAGAAACAGGGCTCCCAGGCCAGAGAGGGGGCTGCTCACCGCAAGCCACCAGGGTGGCACGGAGAGAGAGGGGACGCTGCTGAGCACCTGCGGGCTCCCATTGGCAGAATCACATTTCTCTGAGCATCAAAAAAGTCAGAGTTGCAATGGGTTCACACACATGGAAATCTGTGAATGCTTCTGTCCTTTGGGGACCACGATGAAACCAAGCCAGTGTCCTGAACACCTGTGATGAATGAGAACAGTCACTCATTCCCTCCTCCCTGATGAACCACACGTCACCAAATAGTTGATCAGGAAAGTTCTCCTTTATAGAATTGCGGCTAAGAAAATGAAGAAGGGATAATATTGTGATATTGCCATTTTGCAACCCAAAATAAAATAACAAACGTGGGCACCGAGCGTCAGCGGAGGCTACAGCAGTGGAGGTGAGGCGGAGGGACATTTACAGGGGACGGGTGGGTTCGGCGGAGCCCTGCAGCCGTGATCCATGTCAGCGTCACAGGAGACGAGCGGACACCACGCCCTCTGGATTCCTCGCACGGGGCCGCGCCGTCGGGGCCGCAGCCTTGCCACGGTCTTTGACTTCTATTTTTGCTTTTGATTCGTTCGGTGTTCCAGCTCCGGGTTTTCTTTCTGAAAGTCCCTTGTATTATTAAAAAATGTCTCCCTGTCTCTACTGCCTCAGATTCCGCATCAGGTAAGGTGTGTATTGCTTCTGCCAACTTCCTTTGTTGAAAGGCTCCCCCGGACCCTTGGGCGGAAATCTGCATTCAGAGATCTTAGTTCTGGAACGTTCTGCACGTGTCCACGGCCTCCAGGCCTTGCAGGGGCCCAGATCCAGGACATACGTTTTGTTTGTCCGTTTGTCTGGCTTTTGAGAAAAGGCATCATGGGTTCACTGACGAGTCGGAAAGGCTGACTTTGTTATTTTGCTTTCTTATTTTGATATATCTTTGTGTTTCCCTTTCATCCCTTTCAAGTATTTATCTGGCCACAGATTAAAAAGGGGACTCTCATTACGTCCTTCAAAATGCAGCCCGTCATTAAGGCAATTTGCCCTTTGCCCCGGGGCCGACTTAGGCCTACAGAGCTGCCTAAGCCCCAAAATAGTTCACACCAACCAGGTCGAGATGGTGACTCACGATTTGACTTAACGAGCTTGAAGTAAACAAGAGTTCATCATAATTTGGCTTTCATCACTGTCTTTAAAAGTCTGTGTAATGTGGGAGTCACTTCGCTGGTCATTAATTAACCCTCTACCTGTGTGTTAACACGGCATCAAGCTCAGGCAGGGGGAGCAAAGGGTTAGGGGGGCCGAGGGGCAGGGGGCCGGGGAGCAGCGGAGGCGCCTCGGGGGGCCAGCAGCAGGCCTGGGGGCTCCGTGGGCCCCGAAGCCGAGCCCATGATGCTCTCGTCCCGTCGTGGAAGTGTGTCCGCCGGACGCCCTTCGCTCCAAATCCCATTGAAAACGTCCATCGTGGGGACCACGGTGAATAACGCCCTATTTCATGTGTGAAAGTTGCTGAGAGAGTAGATCTCCCAAGTTCTCATCCCAGGAGGAAGAAACGTGTAACTCCGTCACCCATGTTAGCCAGACTCACTCGGCCGATCCCACGTACACACAAACGTCCAGTCATTACGTCGTGCGCCAGAAACGAATGTAATACGTGGATTATATCCCAGCAGGAAGGAAACAAATCCTATCCCATCGCCAAAACTCGAATCCTGTTTCATCTTTTTCTTGAAACATGGCCCCTTCGTTCCGGTTCTTTCTCTGAATTCTAACTTCTCAGGAGCCTCACGCCCCTGAGAATACACTCTCGGTGTTACCGCTCAGTCTCTAACACAGAACATGGACCGAGTCCCCAGGACAGAGCTGTGTGGTGACTCTCCTGTGCTGCTGGGTTGTGAGCGAGGTAGGCAATCAGCGGACACTCGCTAGTGAGTGAGCTCAGCCCTGCTCCGTCCACAGCCAGAGGCATTTGTCCACAGATGTCCCCTCCGGAGGCTTGCGAACAAAACAAAACAAAACGAGCTTACGTTCACATAGCAATTTCTGGAGGAGCGAGCACCTTACAGGTCATCTTGCTTAGTCTTCGGACACCCAGCAGGTTGGCCCAGAAGGCGCTTGCGCCCATTCCTCAGAGGAGGAACCTGGGGCCGTGAGGAGTGCGGCAGGGGCAGGACGCAGGTCCCTGCTGAGTGCGCCCAGTGTCCAGAGTCCCCAGAGACTTTTCTCCCCTGCACCACAGAAGTTCTAGAAAATACTTAAGAAAGGTGACCAGGGCGCCTGGGGGGCTCAGTCGGCTGAGCGTCCGACATTGGCTCAGGTCATGAAATGACGGTGTGTGAGCTGGAGGCCGGCATCAGGCTCTGGGCTGACCGTGGGGAGCCTGCTGCAGATCTTCTGTGCCCCTCCCTCTCTGTTCTCCCCCGCTCCGGGGGAGATAAATAAATAAAACAGTAAAAACAAAAAGTAAAAAAAAATGTTACCTAAAACTTGGAAATGATGCAAAAAGATGATTAGAGGCGCTGCCCACGGATGACTGTATTCTCTACGACAGTCGTTGCCAGACTGTGTGGCCTCAGGGCCCCTGACCTCCTTAAAGTGACAAAGGACTCGCAGGGACTTCTGTTTACATGTTTCATTTACAAATATTTACCTCATTTGAAGTTAAAACTGGAAACATTTGAGTCATTTATTAACTTAAAAATTATGATAATTCCATTATTAACTTCAAAATTATGATAATCCCATTATGTATTAATAAAAATAGCATATTTTAATAAATATTAAAATGTTTACTAAAACAAAGACAATTTCTTGAGACTAGGGGTATTTTTACATTTTTGCAAATCTCCTCAATGTCCGGTTAAATGAAAAAGATTTGGATTCTTGTATTTGTTTCCGCATTCACTCTGTTGTGCTAGGTTGCTTGGTTACAATTTATAAAATTTATAAAAAATATCTCAGCTCAGTCCGCCAAGTGTCCTGCTCTTGATTTCAGGTCCTCACCTCACAATTTGAGCCCCGAGTCAGGCTTTGTGCTGACAGCACGGAGTCTGACTAGGATTCTCTCTCTCTGTCTCTCTCTCTCTCAAAAAAAAAAAAAAAAAATATATATATATATATATATATATATATCCACCCCACAGACACACAGTTGGAAAAGGTGGGAGTTTTTTAATAGTGTTTTAGATACTAGACAAAAAGTCTAGAATTTAAAATTGACAAAGGGTGCCTGGGTGGCTCAGTCGGTTGAATATCCAACTTCGACTCAGGTCATGATCTCACAGTTCATGGGTTCGAGCCCCAGGTCAGGCTGTGCTGACAGCTCAGAGCCTGGAGCTGCTTGGACTCTGTGTCCCCCTCTCTCTCTGCCCCTCCCCCACTTGTGCTCTCTCGTTCTCTCTCGAGACAGACCGAGACAAGATCAGCTGCCATGTAGGCTCTGAAACTCCATCGGTGGACTTGTGCTCAGTGACCCTAGAAGCCATCGCTCTGTCTGGAATTCTGAACGCGTCACTTGTCCTGTGGGCATTCTGCGGGCAGAATGACGGCCCTGGAAGGCATCCCTGCCCCCTTCTCTGAACCTGGACGTTCGCTACCTGACTTTGCAAAAGGGACGTTTGCTGCTGTGGTTGTTGGAGACGCTGAGAGGGAGATACCGCGGGGGGGG